>JAUMHH010221410.1:0-27047 GCA_032359455.1 Chlamys rubida
TCAGTCCCTGAGGTTAGCCGTAACCTTGTAGCTGGACTATCAGTCCCCGAGGTTGGCGCTAGCCATAGCTACGATAACGTAGCTTTCTGACGACAAGAGAGTTATTTTATATATTGCGTCCTGGCAGAGAAAGCCGGGTTATGATATTAGTACTAGCCATAGCCGTGTAGTTGGAATTCATTCTGTCTGCAAGCTATTGCGAGATCTTTCTAAACATTTTCTCTATGTTGGTAAGTATAGATTGTATATATAGGGATTGAATGGATTTTTTTTCTTGTACATTGCGGCAATGAATAGCAGTAGCTGAATCTACATATCCTGTAGAGCGCGTTAGCGCTCCTCAGAAGATATGTAGATCAGCTACTGCTATACATTGCCGCAATGTACATGAAAAAAATCTATTCAATTCATATATTTACGTTACGATGAACTAAAATTTAAAAAAACCGCACGTTTTGTAAATTTGATATTTTTAATGTAAGTATCGGACAGAAAACCGATCAGCTGAGTTTGTTAAAAAGAAAAAATATATCTAGAATCTAATAATAATCAACACTTAACATTCTTTTCATTTTTGACAGTTGATCTAAACGGATATTGTTTTGTTTTGCATTATGAACACCGCATATTATATATTTTAAAAAGTTTATGTCCGCACTATTTGAAATCATCGGTCACCACAATCCAGGTCACTCGTCGGCCGAGTACCCGTCGGCAGTAGGCATAGAGCTCATTTGAAGTTAAGTGCACAGCCGTTGAATGTGCTGTTCACCAAAAAACCTGCAGATGTAAATGATGATAAGTTGGTGGATGAATTGCCCTGTGTCATAACAAAGGTTCTGAGTTAAATGTGCAAGTTGATGACGTCACGGGGATTACCCAGCCGGACGGTTGGTTGTTAAAAAGTTTGTGACCACGAGGAACCGATTGCGAGTCGGAAGTCAGCATTTAATATGACAATGTTATAAGTATTTTTTTTTAATTTCAAATTAGAAAGAATAATAATAATAGTACAATGGTGCACCATTTATGATTTTTGTAATGTTTATCATTATTTCTGGCAACTACGTTATCTCGGAGAAGGGGAAATAACTCTTCTCAGAAACGGTACTATGCGTAGTAATATGAAGTGGTCATTGTGTGTGAAATCAGCTGACTGGTTGCACGAGAATCGTTGTATTCATAGTGTATTCATAGTCTAATGGCAGTTGTTTTCAGTTGGTAGATTCATGTACAGAACAAACATCAAGAACGTTAATATAGCGATATCAGAGCAATAGAAATCAGTAGTGATTTGGTCTTAAGGTAAAGAGTACCATTTGCTTAATGATTTAGAAATACTTTTAATACTATTATTGATGAATATAAAACAAAATTCCTGTGTGGGGCGAACTCGGGACCATTACATTACTGATCCGATGTCACTACTCTACCAATATAACTCTTCTGAAGACAAAGAAAAAACGATAAAAAAACACTTTTCTGCAATAGACAAATAAAAAACGATAAAAAACACTGATCGGAACTCGCGTATGCACATCCTTTCAAATGCAGAAGTACTCTCTACCTCAAACGCAACATGAAATTACGAACATTATAAAATATTAGTCAAACAGTACTGTTAAACAGGGTCTAAGAAGTCTGATGAATTCAGCTTCCTTAGCCTCACGTTTGATTACGTTTGATAAATAGGAAATGTTTTAAATTTGTCATCAGCGCAAGCGTGCATGTGTTTACTAACTGGTACAAATCTTAAGCTGTCTGTTCGTATTGGTTGTCTATGTACAGCCATTCTTGGTCGTAGCCCGTTTGACCGATATAAAATTCAGAACAATTGTTACAAATCAGTGCGTAAATTACATTACTAGACTTACAATTCATATGTTTTTTTAACTTAAAGATAAAGCCATTTTTGAACTTAACATCACTTCCTCTATAATAAGGTTACAAGTACCACGACAAGGTGTATTACATTTTGACACATGCATTTAGATGATTACTTTCAAACCTTGATCTAGTTAGAATACGTTTAAGATTTTTAGGTTGTCTTTTGCTGTTTATTTACCCATTCACCTCTGAAATTTCATAATGAACTATTTCAACCTTTGAATTGGAAGAGTTCAAATGTGTGTTCAGGGGTGAATGAGTAAAAGCAATCCAAAACATTTGTCATACGTTCGCTGCCTCGTTTCAAATCTTCACATCTGTTCCGGATTACTGGAAATATGTTGAAATTACGAGGAATTGAAAGTTGAAACAAATGGCATAATATCCATATTATCTACAACACGAGTGCGGGCTGTAAAAGGTCCCTTTTCACTTGCCAACTTTCACCTTTTTCAACAATACTGTCAGGATATCCTTGAGATTTCAAAAATGTAGTAAGTTCATCAAGACTTTTCTTCATTGTAATCTTATTACTCACTAAAGTAATGATACACGATGCTAAATTAAAAGGAATATTTACTTTAACATGTTTAAAATGGTTTGAGTAAAAATTCAGATAATCATGAGAATCTGTAGGTTTCGTATATAAATCAGTAGAAAAAGTATTGTCTTTTAAAATGACAAGCACATCCAAAAAGTCGATGTTGTCGATGATGCTGTTGTTGATGATGAGGATTATTATGATGACCGAGTGTAAAAATCAAGATGTAAAATTTTGTAGTGTAAAGATGATGTCATTTTATTTTGAAATTTTGATGATGAAGAGTCATTATGACATGATGATAATGTTGATGGTGAGTGTCATTATGGCAGAATAGGGATGACTGAGTGTAAAGATGATGATGTCACTTTATTGTATGTTAATGGTGATGCATGTTGTGTTTAAATAATGGTGAAGGTAGTGAGTGTTATGATGAACCACGAGTAGTTTTAGTTGTGTATGTGTGAGAGAGTGTGTGTATGTATATGTCATGTTAATTTATTCAAGGATCAATCAAATATCATTACCTGTGTCTTACTGCCAATAAGTATGCATGCATCTTCAACTGCCTTTATAGTGAAGCGTATGTTTATATCTTTCTTATAAATTAACATTTCTTTGTAAACATATCTGTATTTAAGAAACCAACACAAACTTTTTTTTTTAATACCATGGACTAGTCTCTGCTATCAAACGCTATTTAAGAAAATATGATTTCCTGATACAAAAACCTCCTCAGCCTATTATACCTCTCCTGTTTGATATATTTTTTAAGAGTAAATTGATAATTGCATCCATTTGGTGAGTTTCAGCTAGCAAATGTCTTCTTTTATAACAAAATTGAAATACAGAACATTGTATTGCATGGACTGAAAACGTGACTGCATCGTCATAGTAAGATTCATCAGATATGTTTTAAATCTCTTTAAACATCGAAGCAAATATATGTCATTCAGACTTTTTGCAAACTACAGCCACAACCACATTAAAACAATTGACAATTACTATATATTAGATCTTATTTTCGTCTATTTAAGTTAAAACATGCTATTGATGCAACAAAAGTGTATTTGTAGTTATGATACATTTAAGAACATGAAAGACTGTTTACTTTTAAAACCTCCGTAAAGATTTAAGTTTATGGCGCCTCATAGATCAAAGCATGGTTTGAAATTACAAACTATTTGAATGTGTATGATAAATTTGAACAAGAGTTAAATAAGTTAAGTGCTGTAATCAACATACACTATAAATACAACACAGACCATTACTATGTAGTAGGGTAATAAATATAAGCTCTCCTGAACCAAATATCCCTAAATAATGCTAACTTTATCTTAGTGTTACACTAACAGGAGAGGAAAATTCAAAATGCACGGCCAGACTGCAGATATTCGAACCCTTGGCTCTCTAACAGCTACCTTGTCACCGGCGAACAACCCAGCCCAGTTCTGCTACATTCTTCCCTGCCACACTGAAGTCTTAAATTGACCCCGAACACTCACGGGACTTGACCTCTACCACCTTCTTTGGATCTATTTATTTGTGCACAAAATGCACTGCCAGACTGGGATTCGAATTCAGAACGCTCTGAACTCTAGATGTAGCACCAACTGAGCTACCTGGTGGCAGGCAAATGACCCAGTCCAGTTTCACTTAAGTATAGTTAAGGAAATATATAAAATATATAAAATATAGCTTTCTGGTAATGCATAGAAGATTAATTACGTGTTAAATTAATTTTAAAAAATCTGTACACTGGTAAAGATATAACTTCAGTTAATAAGTATATTCCCACCTTAACTAGCTTCAGTCTGCTTGTCATAACAAGACACAAATTTGTCACTAAAATGACAAGCTGATTTTACATTAAATGGCATCAAACTTTTTCATATAGAATTCAT
Organism: Chlamys rubida; assembly: GCA_032359455.1. Taxonomy (NCBI): domain Eukaryota; kingdom Metazoa; phylum Mollusca; class Bivalvia; order Pectinida; family Pectinidae; genus Chlamys; species Chlamys rubida. The sequence continues at coordinate 4,333 of JAUMHH010221410.1, forward strand.
GGGAATGTGGTACCTCACATCCTAAATAAGGTCACTGTGACCTCAAAAATCAAAAGTGTTATATGACATTTAGAGGTTTTTGTTTTAAATTTTTGATGTTGAAAGATATTATTTGTAGCCAACTTTTGAGAACGTATGACAAATAGACTCGTTTTAGAAGTATACCAATTAACGTGTCCAAAATAGGAATTATCTCATTAGTATTGAAATTTCACATTTCTATCTGCTTAAATCTTCAATAAAAAGTTTAATGAAAGTTAATAAGAACTCTTTCTTGAAAGAATGTAATATATGGTATCAAAATAATAGTTGGAATATGTTGCACACGATTATGATGTAATTGTGTCATTTAAATTATCTAGGAGATTTGTACAACCGCACATTCAACACCCACACAGGTGCAAGTAAATGAGGTCCAATTCGTCATAAAATGAATTCTGAAACTAAGTGTTCCTGACTTGAGCTTCCTTTACCCATACTATTTCACGCTAATGTTAAATCGCCATAGGCATTGACCCTACCTTTGAGTCGGCAGTGTTACAAAAACTAAATAGTAAAACGTATCTTGACCGGTAGTGCAGTGGGCAACGTCCCTGCTTTCATAATCAAGAAGTCAATTGATTGTATCCGGACACGATCTTTTTTTTAAAGGAAACCAGTAATTACTTAACCATTTGTTTACGATACTTTGCTTCTAGTTTGATTGATTTAGTTGATCGTCCTATTCAAAGCTGAGGTCATATGTATTTGTGTGCTGGAGGCTGCATGCAATAACACGGTCGTATGCGGACTTTAAAATTGTTTATTGGGTCTAACATCCTATTAACAGCAAGGTGATTTCTTTTAATTTGCCGATGGCACCCAGCCAAGTAATCTACTAAGTAGCAATATACAAACAATAAAAGTTGTCATCTTGTGTTATTCTACCCGACTTGAGGAATATCAGAATTTTGCATTTTGCCACATAAATCGTGGGAGACCACTTTTAAGTTATATTTTGAAGTTTGCAGAGCATCGCCTGTAGACAATGGATATTTACAGACAACAAAACCATTTCATTTGCTTATGTTTCGGATTTAGTGGTGTTGCCTTCTATTGACAGCGTAGGTCGTTCAAGGACATGCCTCCCCACGTGTATTGTAATTTAACAAATGTTGTGGAGGCGGTATATTCGCGTATTTCCTAACTGCTGTAGCGCGGATCTGTCATTGAAATAACAGGCCGAAGGCACCAAAAATGGAATTCAACCCAGTCATAATGTACTGCCAACAGATCAACCAGTTGTTGCTATTACCCGAAATACATAACGTTAAACATGGAATAGCATTAAAAGAAAATAGAGACTAGTCTTGCAAATAAAGCGGCTGTACTTCAGTCCGAAAACAAGACGCCTTTTAAGTTCACATATAATACTATTTCCAATTTAAACTGTTAAGTAAAGCACACATTTATCACAATATTACGAACGATTTAAGCTGTACGAAGGATTAAATACCCACGACAGATGGATGATGGAGAGGGAAAACACAAAGGTTCCTGGTGTCAAGTGTATCCGTTAGTTATCGCCCAACAATTCCATTATAGGTTACGATGTGGAGATCTCAACTGCTCTAAAGGAATGGGATTAGACACCAAGGTTAATCGTAGAACACATTAATTACAGAGAAAGTGTTCTAACTCGGCAGTATCCGAGGGGGTACGAACCATATAAAAGATTATCGTGAGAATTAATTGTTTAAAAATCAGTATTTTAACAGCACATTTTAGAGAGAGGTTCCAATAGTTTTCTGTTTTCTGTTTAATGACTGGTTTTATCAGGAATCGGATATTTCTTATAAAAGATTTTGTTCAAAATGTTTCCATACTACAATCTGAGAAAATGGTTCCTGTTTTTTGCTCACTTCTTTTTAGGTCAAACCAGTGAAATGTTTTGAAATACTCTCAAGAACTGACGGTATCTACCATATTGGAGCTCCGCAAAGCGACAGAAACTGGATAACAAGACGTTCTAGAAACGCTCAACAAACTAATGATTTTACACATTTAGTGTCATATCTTTCATATTGCACATTAAGCATGCCATCAAGTACCGGCAAGTACAGTTTGTGGTGAAGATGGGTTTATTGGGTTAAGTCTGCAGGGCCTGGCATTAGTGGCATTTTAAAAGGACATGTAATGCATTACAGCAGGCCTATTCCTTCCACGACCATGAACTTGCAGGGAAGAGTTGAACTGATTTAGTATCAAATAAACAAGTAAGTGACCGATAAGTCATAGTTTGTGAACCCTCCCTGCATACGTGGTGTAGGCTTTATAATGAATTAACTTGAATTATCGACGAACAAGGACGTAACATACCAGGGTAACACATTTTCCACCAGAGTTATTGTGTTCATCGTCAGCGACGACCACGAACCTGCAGGGAAGGGTTGAACTGATTTTATATCAGATAAACCGGTAATAAACATGTAAGTGACCGAGATGTCATAGTTTGGCATCTCTACACACGTGTTGTATGCTATAAAAGGAATTACCTCGGCTTCTCGACGAAGAAGGACGTTACATACCAGGTAAGTTCACAGATTTTCTACTTGACTCATTGTGTTCATCGTCAGTGTTATGTAGAACCAATTCATCGTTATCTAGCTAGTAATACAGCAATCTCTCCAATATGTTCACATTCGTACGCATTGCCGTGTTTTGTATGCCAATGTGACTACATGTACGTGTTATGCTTTTTTCTGGTCACGCTGCAATTAATTTAATCTGTGCCTGCTCCGCTTTATATTGCTGCACTGTACATTAACAAGAATATATACTTTGGTGTAAACCTACAACCTTCTTGCCTTAAGTGATCACTCAACATTAAGGTAAAACAAGTATTTCAAATTGACGCGTTTGTTTCGAGCTTAACGTCCATGAAACAAAGGTCATACGCAGACAATGCGAGTAAAACTATTACTGAAACACCTGGTTACATTAAACTGACAACTGGTTAACCAGTGGTTCCGTTACTAAACGTTTAGCAGGTTATAAAAGCGTTCCTATGCTAAACGTTTAGCAGGGAATACAAACTGTCATTTTTGAGGACTTAAGGATGTTCGAGCATGGTGATAGAATCCATGTCATTGCCTTTCGCACCGCCAAGGCCAAAATATTTCCGCGCTATCACAAGGAGACAAATACACGATTATACACTGCCGCCTCCGGCACACATGCACGCATACTTTATTCTTTTTGTATTGTTTTACGGCTCATCGACAATTTGAGTCATTTAGGGCCAAACAACAGTGTAAAAATGGACATTCATAAAAAACTGAATACATAAAAAGGTTAAAATGTGTAAAGATGTCAAAATATATCAATAGCAAAGGATTGGTTTATAAAATATATCATATCTTATTTTAGAGATTAATTGAATGTAAATAAGCATAGATTAAACGCTTTAAAGAGGGTACATTATACAATTGTCACGTATTTGTTTGAAATCAGGGCATTCAATCAAAGTGTTTGACCGTAAATGGCTGATCACAGGCATGACAACAAGGTTAGTCTTCCCCAAGTAAAATGTAGGTATGGCCGATGCCTAGTCGCGAGAGAACAACTTCCTCTCTGCGGTCTGCTCTACCTTTTGCACATGAACCTACATTAGGTTGAACTGAAAATAACTTATTGTTTCTTTCTTCAGACCATTTATTTTGCCAATTCGTTTTAATAAAATCCAAAATGTAAGGTATTGCCAAGCAAGTTGCTAAGAAACATATGGTATTTAGAAATAGAGAGAAAATATGAAGATCCCATATGTTGCAAAGGGGGCAGCAGATCAATTGTTGTTACTTCAATATCCCCTTAGCGGAAGACACCGAAAAATGCCCCCAATTTTGCAGGGGCCCCACATTAGTCGCCTGTTATGACGTAATGAGATACAGCATGTATATTCTCTCCCCAAAATCAAACCAAATCAAACAACACTTGTAGGGAGAACTTTGAGAAAGATTTTTGTTTTGAACATTGACATATTTTCCATGATCCCCTTTGAAATATTGAACAGTAAGTGTATAATAACATGTAAAACAATAAGGTTGTTTTTAAGTAATGTCTGTATGATCCGTTCTAACTCAGACTGAAACTACCTTATCTTTTCTGTTCTGGCAATGGTAATGACAAACGTTTGTTATTAGTACAATCTGACCATCACTGTTTCCATTTATATTTTTTTTAAGAATCTGAATATGTTAATTCATATCGACTAAGTGTTGTGTAAGCTTAGATGTTGCCGCCTTATTATCCTGTACACAGGAAAATATAATACGACCAACATAGTAAGTAATTCTGCCTCCGGCACACATACACACTTTCCAAAAATGGAGACACGTTCCTGAATGACCCTAGATGTTAATAAAAAGTAAAACAACAAAAAACCTGACCAATAATACTTAAATGTAAATTCTAATCACGGGCTTTGGAATCGGAACAGTTTTCAAATAACGAAAGTTCGAAGAACCGAAAGTATACCGAACAGCCTTTTGCATTCCATTGCTTTCAATATTATCCAAAGCGAGGTCGATGCCTTTGCCTTGGCTGTGAAAAGTAAAGAGCCATAAGGAACTCGACAACATCAGTATACACAATAGTGACAGAACGGTATTGAGAGGTAAATATAAAAAAAACTTTACTGGTAGATTAACTTTAAGCTTGTAGTGATATATCAGTCTCAGGTTGCTTTTTCATCCATGGAGGAACCTCAGGCATGGTGTTAATTTCAGTAATGGAGATATCCAATTCCAAATCGTTAAGCAGTTTGGACAACCGAATACTAAACGGAGGAGTTGCTCGACATTTCGTCCTGATAGAGTTCTAAAGATGGAAGGGAAAACATGTTGTTGTAGTGGATTTTACGGATAAGATTTCATTTGTAGTGCAAACGGAAGAGCAAGTTTCATTATGCGATCGAAAACTGTTGGTCCATCAGCTTCCGCACAAAGATTTGTAGCTGTCGTGGTTATAAAGGTACCAAGAGTCTGTGGTAGAGGTTTGTGACGGAGAGGACCACATGTTTAAAGGTTTGTAGCTATCGTGGTTATGAAGGTACCAATAGTCTGTCTGGAAGGTTTGTGACAGAAAGGACCAAATGTTTACATACACGATTTGCTTTCTGACCGGTACACCATGGAGCAATAATCGAGTCTGGTCCTAATGGGCGATCGATAGTTTAGATAAATTTTATCGTGTTTCGTTTGGCGACCTTTGATGGTTTACCCTAAATGTGTTAAACGTATATTCTATTTGTCATTTTATACTCTGCAAGAACCGGTTTCGGCCATGACATAATAAATTGCATTTTGGGACTTCAACATGGATTGGAAAGACGCTATTCAGCTAATTTCATAAGAACTTATGTAAATGAGCATCAACGTATGCAAATTGATTATCTGTCAAATTTGATTTTAACAAAATTTCAAAGTGATTCCGGTCAGCGTTATGTATTAATTGAAAATAAATTACATTTACGTTTTGTTTCCTTATTTTCTACCATAAACGTACACGACAGGACGTTTGTCGAGTTGGTTTGCAAAATAGTGTTGTAGTCTTAGCCAGTCTTTATTTACTATGCCTTTCCACTGAAGTCGGTAAAACACTAAATAACGGCACATTACCACAGCTAAATCTGATAATGAAAAGAGATTGTTTAATGTATTATTGAGTTATCCAAAAGGTGTCGTTAACTGAGAGCTAGAAAAAGAGTTCCAAATATATTGCACATTATCACAAAAGCATCACGCCCATGAGTGCGTGTTTTCAATTACATAACGACATTATCAAGCTGAATTTAAGAGTGAAATAACATCGTTATAGAAATATTACGTCACAGCTTTATCACCTTCTAACAGATCGTGGTTAAATCGTTATTCGATTATCCGGGCCGAAATTTAGTTATGTAACGTAATGAAATTAACTATTTTGCAACTCAATTAATTGATATTTTTGCGGCCCAACTTTTATGAACGATTTTTTAAAACTGAATAATTGAAAAGTAAAACTTTTTTTCTCCGATAACGCTAAAGTAAAGAGAAAATTTCATTTCGATGCTGCAAGGGTTCTGTATGGATTTGCATCAATCACGGTTATAACGCAGAATGTATAACGTGTACTATTTCAATTGGGTTTATTTTATTTAACGTCCTATTAACAGCTAAGGTCTGTGTGCTGGAGACAGGGTATGTTGGTGTATTTGCCTTCTTGTGATCTGATGTCGACTTTCAAGTGCTATCTCGCTGAAATATCATGCCGAAGGCACCCAGCACAACATTCAGCCCGGTCACATTATACTGACAACGGGTGAACCAGTTGCCACTACCCAAAATGCTGAACGTTTAGCAGGGAACAACAAGTACCATTTTTAGGACTCAAAAGTATGTCACCAGCTTCAAAAATGAAAGAATGTATCGAGATAAGCAAATCAATATTAAAACTATCCTTTTTGCACTAAAAAAGGAACATAAAAGTCGATGCTGTAAGGACTCTGTATAAATTGGCATCGATCGATCATGAACATAATGTAGTAGGTCAACTATTTAGACCAAACCCTGCAGGGGTAGAACTTTATTATTGTACCATGAACAATGAAAATATAAAAGGAACTAAAGAAAGTAATTTATTCTGAATAGTTATGATACATTTAACACATTTTCAGCGTCGGCAATATCGATAACTTATCTGTAAATGAGGAAGCTACGTTATTGTGATATATTTCCACTTTTCCATTATACTGTGTTGTCTGATTGACGCTACCAGAAATCTCCATTACACGTAATATAGGTTTTGAGTCTTCTTTCTTATCATGGGCTTCTCCTAATGACAAAATAAATGACACGACTGTCACCGTAATTCCTAGTCTTATGTCGGCTTATAGAGGTACATTAACCAACCTGACAGACGGATGGACTGTACATCTATCTGTGCTTATAGTTGTTTATGAGTATTAATTCTGAGTTATCACAATTTGTGACAAGAGCGGTTGATGAGTTTTAACTCCAAGTCAATGTTTTGTCATAGTCGCAGATGTTCTAGCTTGGCGAATTGATAATCGCATTCAAGCCCCAAAGGTTTTCAGTGAAGCCAATAACGGAAACCAAAAATAAAGAGTGGTTTAAAAAATCTAATCACGAAATTATTCTGCCAAGTGTCAAGTTATTTATACTGCCAAATGTAATTAATGCCGTCGGGAAATGAATCGTCACCTAAAGGTATTCAAGGCACGACCAGACAAAGGTGGAGCAATTTCACTTTTAAGGCAATGCAATCCAATAGATCTCTACTCAATTGAAATATTGCTTTTGGACCGCCATCGAGGTTTAATGTTTTATGGCCTCTTTCAGGAAGAGGAATATTGCATTGTCTATTCTCCCTGCAGATATGGTTTAAAATAAATCAGCTTTCACGTTTTAGAAGTCCGTTAAAAAGGGGAAGCATGTCTGCCGTGGGTTGCATATCAAGTTGTTTGGTTTTGGTAAATCGAGTTTAACGTTCTTTAAACATTTTAGGTCATTTGCCTCCATGACAGTTGCTTAACGATCTAGCAACGTATGGTAAAATGATTATTCTACATGTGTAAGGACATGGTTAATTGGTCAGATAACTTCGTCACAAAAGTCTCCATGGTAAAATAGTTTCCTACCATATGAAGAATTCATGTTGAAAAACGCACGTGCTTAATCAATAATCAATCCTCAATAGTATAGCCACACGTTTTAGCGGAGATTTTAATGAACTTCTAACGAACTGGGCATGCACAAATGTATGTATTATTTTTTTCATTTAATATGTTTATCCAACCAAAGGAAAAGTGACTTCACGCTTTATTCACCTTACTTCTTTGAAATACAAGTACATGCATTCATTCATATAACATATCCGAAACAACATATCAAAAGAGCAGCAGAGTAAACCAATTGATATCGTACGAGGTGCAGTTTCAAATCCACCCTCGATACCCTATTGTGAGCATACTCTGATTAAACCTGTTTCTCTATATTCAAATGCAACCGTGAACAGAAATATCTCATCAGGTTTACATAACATGACACTTATAATTCTTGCTTGCGTTGTATTGTGTAACTTCAAAATGTCATGAGTGTGTTGAATGTGAAATTCGAGACTCAATGTGTTGTCGGTCAACCGCATGGTACAGTGTACTTATCACTAAAAGGCCCGGATGTTGCGCTTTCCCGGGATAACATGTAGCTATATTTATCACCGGGTTTTCCAAAAGTCGAAACTTGCCACATTCGATGTCATTTCATCATCAACTTTGTAAACGTTTAAGGGTGTTATTTTACTAAATAGCCCTTAAATAAAATTCAACCATATGCCCGTGCATTGAAATCATGTCTACATGGATGACTTCCTGTTTTGAGATCTCTTATACCCTGACACTAGGGGTTGGTGATAGACATTTATAAGTGTATAAGTGTCCCCAAGTAGAACCCATGGCAGACGAGGAGCATAGATAATGAATAAGGCACCCGTCTTCATGCATGTATGACCATGGCTGTTGCCAGGATATTAAACCCCAAACCAACAACCAAAAAACACCTACGCACAGATACCAATAATAAGTATCAATTAGAAATTAAAAAATATAAATGTAAACACAAGGTTCTAACCCTTCATCAGAAGTTAAGAATACTGTTATATCAAAGTCTTCCCTTTGGTGTGAGTTGGACAACATCCAGAGCAGTTTCGATATTTCTTCTGTCAATTGCATAAGTCACATAAGAAACTAACCCTAACCCTAACCCTAACCCTGCTCAAGGTTTAAGATCAAATTGTTTAACTAATGGAATTGCATAGCCCACTACATGTTTTTAATTCGAAATAATAATAACCTTTTGAACTCACCTTTAAAATAGCTTAACAATTCGTGATTAAAGTACATGACAGGCGTCATTTTTGTATTTGAAATTTGTAATGTTTTAAGATACATTGACAATTTTAACCGTTTAGGGCCAAACAACACAAAATATGGTAGATCTATTACATTTGACACAATTATCTTTAAAATCGACACATTCATTAATGCAAAGTTAGAATAGTAAATGGTCCATCGTAAATATGTCAATAAGGCAAATCTGTATTTCACAATATTTGAGCATGAGTAATGTTAGTATGGCCTATGTGAAGTTATGTTAGTACGGCCTATGTGAAGTTATGTTAGTATGGCCTATGTGAAGTTATGTTAGTATGGCCTATGTGAAGTTATGTTAGTATGGCCTATGTGAAGTTGCGAGACTGCAATTTCCTTTACACTTCTACTTGTCGCCTAGATTTACAAATCGTTTTGGTAGCTAATTCGTTTGGATAAAATTTGCTGTAGAAGGTTTAAAAACGAGTGATATAGTTTTACTGTCATTCTATTTTAGGTTAAGTACTGCTTTAGCCGCCCTTTCTTCTTTTCTCGATGAATCAGGCTTCCTTTCCGGAACACCCGGATACATGGTCTTATTCAGTTTATTTATTTTCAACTTGCTCCGTGTAAATATTTCCTTAATTCATTATTTGCCCTAGATATTTCGATTTTGATTAGAATAACGGTTTTCTTGACACTTCAGTATTGTCATTTGCATTCGACTTTTGAGAAATACAAAAAAATTTAATTTAGGCATCATGAACTGGAATATCAGAAATTTCACAAAAGTTTCATTTAAATTCACTATTACATGTTCACAATTAAATATTTCTCTACCAGTTCAATACCTGAGCTCCAGCCGTTGTCAGTATAATGTGACCGGGCGGAGTGCTGTGCTGGGTGCCCTCAGTATGGTATTTCAGTGAGATACCACTATACAGTCGGTATCATGCACGCGTACTCAACACATGGATGCACGTCCTTAAATTACCTTAGCTGTTGTACGGACGTTAAACCATTTACAACCAAACAACCAATAGATGATGTCCTTTTCAAGGTACATCTCAAAATTACTGCAGACACACTTTCCTTCTTATAACGTAGCAGCGACACGTGTTGTAGTTAACAAATCCTTATCTGCCGTTTTCCCAATGTTAACTCCATTTTGATAGCCGATGCTACTGGAATCAATTTGGGTTAATTCACAATTGAATTTTTTTTACGACGTCTTTGCAGCATTAATAGTGTGAGGAAAAAATTATAAATTGATAGTAGTTCAACCTAATGTGGTTTCATGTGGAACAAATTGAGCAGACCGCCAAGAGGAAGTTATCCTCTCGCTACAGGGTAAAATGTATATACATTTGTTTTGTTGTGCATGCTTACATTTTACGAAAGGAAGATCAACCTCATTAGAAGGTAGCAAGTCGACTTTTACAGTCAAGAAATTTTAAATTTCTGTTTCATCATTATATATGTTAATTTGTATTCCATTGGTTCTTTTGCTTGTTTTACCGTTTGATATTTAAGTGTTTTTGTTCGTTTCTGTTTTACTGGTTTACCCTTTGTCAGTATAATGTGACCGGATGGAATGCTGTGCTGCATGTCTTCTGAATGGTATTTCAGTGATATAGCAATATGCATTTAAAGTCGGTATCAGATCTGCGCTATCACAAGTAAGGCAATTGCACCAATATACCCTGCCTCCCACACACATGGAGGTAAATGTCTTAAGTGACCTTAGCTTCTAATAGGACGCTAGCCGAATAAAATAAACAAGCCTTTTTGTTAATATGTTATCACCGTTTTGTTCGACAATATATATTATTTAAATTGCATATGGACCGTAAAACAATAAAAACAAAACAACAAAAACCGCATTAATTATATTTTTTTTATTAGAACAATTGCTATATTCCACAAGCAGTATACAAATGTATAAACAATGATTATTATAGTTATACTAAAACAAAAAAAATTGATACCTATTTATTAGTTGATTAAACAATTTCTCATTGGATTTAAGAAGTATTTAATTGATTCTATATTTTGCGCGTGCAAATATTAACACCTTAATTTTTTAAGATATGAACATCAAACGCATACTATTACGCCACAGATGACAAATTGTAAACTGGCAAATAAAAGTCAGAAACAGCATAGGGATAGAAAACACATCTACATATGGTGGATGAATCCCGCAGCTTTGTTCTACCAAGCATATAACGCCAGTTCGATTTATCCAAATACCTGAAGAAGCAACGGAAGCACAAGTCGATCAATAGACAGACATGTGCCAATGTCTCCCCTTTATAACAAATCACCGAACATAGCCAGAGACTTGATCAGGAAAACGGCGGCATGAGTGCTTTGCGTCTGATTAAGAAAAGCAAAATGAAACGTTTCTGCCAATTAGGGTTTATGCAACCAAATATTGGTCAGCTTAACTGAAACGTTGACTTTTCTTTTACGTTGTCTGTGATTTTATTTCTGGATCGGCAATGTAATAGTCATTTAGTTCCGTGGGCATCAGGTAAATATCCCAGAAGCATCATGATATGGTTTTCATTATCACTATTTTAAAGCAATTACGTTTTCTCTTTCCTTACAGGAGTAATTATATCACTAATTTTGCAAGTATTATGTACATGAAAGGATGTAGCTTAACTGGATTATATACACTCTTCATCCCTAACATGGAGGTAGCAGCTCTCACGCCATTAGTGTCACATTGTCTAATTATCTCTGATAAATATGACACATTTATAATGGTTTTTACACCCGGTAACGCACTGCTGTAATGTAGACCGTTAGTAACGGGCTATTATACACGTACAAGATACCGATCGAATAAAGATACTGTTCATCAGCCATATTTCGTGAGATATGTATTCCTATTCATTTACACTATCAGTCTAGCGCAAATTCATATATTTTGCGAAACATGTTCAGTGACGTTTTTGTTGTTGATAGTTTCACTGTTTGAAATCTTCCTGATTCAAAATGGGAAATAATTGTTCGCAAAAATGAGGACATTTGCTATCTACGCTTAAAATTCAATGGTAAAGAATCCGTACTGACACCGACACGATACATCGACATGTCGTACAGGATATAGATGGTTTGCATTATTACAAGACTTTCAAGTTGCTATGCAAAATGAAGCATCTAGAACTATCATTAACATGTATCACTTCTGTAGAGACGATACCGGACAAGCTGCTAATACAGTGTGTCACATTTAACGAAGACGATATGCAGAGTAATGGACAGGCGTAAGTGTAATGTGCGTAGTGTACCGAGAGCTGACACAATTTCGTTACCATATGGCTACGTTTATTGAACTAGCCATGAGGAACCAATTTGTTATGCTTTATATGGGATCGAATTTCTATCTTATAAAATTCACCTTCTCCAGCGATGAAATATTTATGTAATAATCTTGAGAAATGGATTATATCTATATTTGGAGAATGTGTTTCCGTCTGTGACATTGAGAAAGCATGGATGTATTGGAAGATAGACTATCACATACATTGTACGGCAAAAGTAACGCAAGTTGTAAGCTTATACGGAAAAAAACTAACAAATAAAGTATAAAAAAAACTAACAAATATGAATGCACCCAAACGAAATCACACAATAACAATTGTGTAAAAGTAAAAATACATTAGGAGAATGCTCGCATCTCTGTTAGACATACACGGACGCATGTAATGTATGTGTGTACATAAACCCCTAATTATATAAACTTTAAACATTAACGCCCTAGTTAATTTCAGTTTAAATTGTGTATATAATGAACATGCAACTAGTCGTAAGTGAAAGTTGAGCGTAAGACGCATGTGATTGCACCAGAAAAGGCCGGTACAACGCGTCCGTAAACACATAAAGTAACGGTGATAGCAAGGCTTGGTTTGGTTTGGTTTAGTATTGTTTAACGTCCTAAGAGCAAGAGTAATTATAAAAATAATGTAGCCTACCTCTGAAATAGTTATGCTTTCTACCTTGAAACTGGCTTGTGGTTTATAAAATGCATTGCCCGAAATGAAAGGTGACTATCACTTTTGTAATTTGACGCTCAATGTTTGTATACACTAGTGCACGGATCAAACTTTTGAAAAAAAAAATATTCGCCCTTCACCTTTAATAACTATAAATGTCATCTTAGTAACTCCTAGTCGCTGCCATGATAAACTCGACCCCATAACGGAGGGCAAAAAAAGTAAAATAAATACTGCGAAAATTTCCCAAAATCCATTAATGTTTCCCCTATTTCTATGTTAAGACAGTTGTCTCATGACAGGTTTGGTTAAACTTCAGTTCCCATAGTATGAAATTCAAACAAGTAAGCGCTTTAAAGTGGTCCTATCATCTGTTAACACTGTCTTAACATTATCTTAGCGGTTGCGAGGACACAAACCCGTAAACAAACGAACAAATTACTTGTAAAATGTAATAAACTGCGATACTTCCACTCGTGCGAAATTGAAAAGGAGCTCATCAATTTCTTCTATTTGTATTGGTGCCTTAATCACCCGGTTGTCGTTGCGAGTTGAATTAGAGCTTTGGTTATTTTCTAGTGTTGGTCCACTTTAATCCTTGTTTAGCAAGCAACCGTCGTATTATGATCTAAGGTGCTAACACGCAAACCTCAGAATAAACATACAACCTGATTTATTACGCAACACAAGAAATTGTGTTGAGCCTATACCTTGATCTTGTTTCTAAAAGTTCCGAAAGCTATATAAAGCTGTTCAGGGTTTAAATCGATTCACATTTGTAGAATAAGCAGTAGAATTTACAATGCTTATACTACAACACGTAGGTCTTCTAATGTGATTTTACAAAAACGTTCTATTAATTCACTTTGTTCAAATATGCAATTTCATCTTTATTGCTTTGAGGTAACAAAACCACTTTGTATCAATATGTCATCGCTTACAAAATATATTCGCAATTACAATTAAAAGTGCTACACAAACGTTCTTCTGAAATCCATTACGATCGTGCTTGTTTTTAATCACCGTGTGGTTGACTGCTATTTTCTTAAATTCAAAGTAGTATTAGATGTATACTGCAAATAAATAGGAAACGATAGAAACCAACACAATCTCAAAATGCAATGATTTCGTACATAAATATTATAAGTAAATGCAGTAGAGCCCGATTCCCTTTGATCAAATCTGATAGGGTATGGCACCAGATGAGTTTATAAATAAATGGGTTATGCATATTTGTGAAATGATTCTATTTGTCACGAGATCGTGTTTCAGCCCACACAGTGTGTTCAGGTTTACAAATGAAATTTTCAATTAGCGTCTTGTAGCATCTCAAAGTTGTATGACATCAGGACTAAACACAGGTCCTCTTTACATGCAACCATTGAGATGACGTCACTATCAGAGATAGGAGCTACTGTAACTATACACCCATTTTATCGTATAACTGATCCATTTTACTATGTCATACGGCCATGTCATTAATTTGATATTACACACGTGTAATACAACCTAGATGTGCTGTGATTGGTCGAAACTGTGGGAGCATATTCCTACCTCACTACAGGTACTACTTCTATTTATTTGATACCATATGATGTATTTACTGTTATTTAAAACTGTTTAAAATGTTTATTTTGTCATTATTATTGTTTTCAATGTTATTAAAACCGTTCATATAGAACATTTCTAGAACTACTTTGAACTTCGAAAACGACAATACTCTGATAGGGATTACTTTGATATTTATCCAATAGAGTCAGCTGCTAAACTCATTATTGTATTTTTTTTTTCAAATTATGAATATCACGTGATAGAATAAAATCAATTTATTAAACTCGTTCAATAATTTGATATGGCATAGACACTTATGTGAGATCTTCTATTTATGATCATACCATAACGTTTATGTCGAAGAAAACTGATTTAATATGGTTGGTATGACAAGAATAAACCACCAAAGTGACCAAAATATATAGGTTGCACACATAGCAACATGTCGGATCTTCTCTCTATTTCCCGACAACAATTTTTTCTAGTGCCTTCCAGGCTTCCTTAGCAATGCCTCACCTTTGGCCTAAGTGTATAATGTAAGTCCATGTGAGGAAGGCAACGGGTTCTGTCCCCAAGCCAGGATAAAATAAAGTCCTAAAAATGGTAGTTGTATTACTTATGGAACGGTCGGCCTTAAGGGTAATCGTAATAACTGGTTAACCCGTTGACAGTATAATGTGACCGGACGGAATGCTATGCTACATGTAGGTGCCACGGCGTGGTATGTCAAGTGAGGAAGTATCATACAGTCGACCCAGATCCGCATGGTCGCCAGACGGAAAATACACTAAAATACCGCCTCCAGCACACGTACACACAAGCATAACACACACAAATTGTAATTGTATTGTTTAACGGCCCATCGACAATTTGAGTCATTTAGGGCCAAACAACAATGTAAAAAAATAGACATTCACAAAAAATGAAAACATGAAAACAAGAAACAAATGACCTCAATACCGTTGATCATGTTTAGATCGTACATGTACCAAACTCTGAACGATAAAGAGTGTGCCCTTGGTTGGCGATCCGGGCAAACATGAATGATTAATAGAGGTTGTTTCATAATTGTTGTAAAACAAATATAATTTATATAGATATATATAACTATATTTGTGGCTTTAGCCTCTGTTATAAGTTTGGCAACTCTGTTCCACTGTATTATGTACTGTTCATATTTACCATTTTGTTGTCTTTGATACATATGATGTGTCAATTAAAAAACTTAACTTTCAAAAAGATGCTTGAGATAAAAATACTATATGCACACAAAGAGCAGACAAGCACCTTCCAGACATGCAATTGCAGTATACGGAAAAGACTGATATAATGCGACAAATCGTGAACACAACAATTTTGCTTTCGGATAAATATATATATAAACGCAATCATCGGTCGTTGTTTATGTTTTTCTAAAGAGCAATCGAAAGGTATCTTTTTCTCGTCATGAGTCGAACAAACGAAAAGTATCTACTGACGGGAGAAACCATGCATTTCTACTAAGATCATCATATACAAGTATAATGTATAACGAAAGCACATATACCCTCCTATTTAGCCGATATACTATAGTTGGAATATTTCATTCCCTATTAAGCTGATATACAATACGCGTCCTACCTGGCAATACTCATTTTTGGCTTTGATGTTGAACGTTTGCCGAGTTGAGGAAGGTAATGAGCTCTATTATAATACCGGAATATACCAAACCTGCCTAACGTTCAGCATTAAGGGTAATGGCAACAACTGGTCCACCGGTTGATAGTATAATGTGACCGGGCGAAGCTGTGCAGGCTACATTCGGCTTGGTATTTCGATGGCGATGCACGATAAAGTTGACATTAGATATGCGGTATCTCAAGAAGGCAAACATACCAACATATCAACGTGGGCTCATAAATGACGTACGTGGAGGAGGCACATCCTTTAACTGTTAAATGAGCTTACAAATTGTAGTTGTTGGTAGCACGCTATACCCTATACAACCGATCAACCATTTATAGTGCGAATCATACATTTTTTTTAATTTTTTTTTTATATTTTCCAAAATGTTATGACATAACCATATATATATACATACATTGTACATGGGCGTCTAGAATCGCCTTTAAATAATGTACATACTGTGATATTTTCACATATTACTTTCGAAATTTTACACACTGATCAGTACATGTACATCTTTCATTCGCCTTCACATTTCATTCAACTCATTCTTAACTTGTCTAGCTGTTCTCTGATAATGAGAAATATACATTGCTATATGAGTTGATCTACCGTTATGGAAACCCTTTAATTCATATCGCGTGACTATGTGTTATCTGTATCCACATTCATATAGTATCAGCTTTATTGTCATGCATGCGATAAACCTTTTACAGTGAAAAGGTTTTCTGATTGAACTCACCGATTTTAAATAAACACGTTTCAAATTTTAGGACGGACCAAAATACATGTATCACATTGTCGACACATCTAAACGTGAAATTGAAGGACTTGGATAGGTTTCTGTTACCAATCATGATAAGGTCATCAATAAAGTCAGCTTCTGTACGAAACAGAAACAAATCGGCAAGAAGAGGAGCACAATTTGTTGCCATGGGAATGCAAAAAATTGTGTTGGAAAATCTCGTCAAGATTTCACCGAACTCGACAAAGATATTGTCAACAAGGAACTCAAACATTCTGACAATATCGGCCTCCGAATATTTCATTTTGGCTTATGATGTACTTTAAAGCCTGTACAGACACTGAATACAACAGATGCATTACATTCAAACCAAACTTAACCAAACACTATTTGAATGTACATGTATTAGACTTCGACTTTTTTAACATAAACAATCAATAAAAGTTGGTCTTCCATAACAATCTATATTGAAACATATTCCGTCATAAATGGTACAAAGAAATTCAAATATTTCCGAAATGACATTATACCTTATTGTCATGCTTATTACCAACCATTTAAACATTTTATTATGAAAAGCGTGTTTATAATCAAACACGTGAATTATAACATACAGTATACTGTATTATTACCAAACTTTTAAGGTTCAGTCAACAGTGTGTGTGTTTCACTGTTCATGCTACAGGTTATGCGACATTGATACACTATCATTAATTACATGATTAAACTAATTTGCACAAAAATATATAATACCACGTTTCACAAACAACAAATTAGATAGTGATTTTTTTCGCATGTTTTAACACAGTGCAATGTATTTGTTTTTGTCATTGATATTTTTAAAGTGTTGTTTAACACAAAAAAACGTTTTGAAAGACGCAGATTGATAAAGAAAATGCACAAGTTGCCGTTAGTGTGCTACCTCACCGAATGCAATGCCAATGGCATCCAGCACGCGACTCCACCTGGTCGTGTCACAATGGAAACGGTGTATCCAGTCCTTACCGCTACCCATTGAAAACTGAGTTAGGCAGGACTTGGGATAGGAATATGATAGATAAATGTTTGTTTATTCCCCCAACAGCTCTGATCAACTAACTTAATAATACTTATTTCTCTGTAGGTCTTTTTACAGTACATATGTATCGTGTATAACTAGTTTACCATAAAGCTGTTGTAATCATTTACTTCTAGTAAATAAAATTTCCGTCCGAGAATTCGACATTATAGGCAAATAGAGATGGAGTTGATGTCATCAATTTCTCGTTTATCTACAGGAAATAATACATTCCGTCTGAATCGCTCTCTAGGGATTTATGGGCGTTGTCTAATGAGGCATGCGATTAGCCTACGGTTTTTATCACCGTGCAATTACACGTATCGATCTACGGAAGAAAACATACTGAACGGGGCAGGTTTGTTGATTCTATGTAAGACAACATACGAATTCCATGATAAATAATAACTATTCACAAATCCTAATTGGAAAGATTGTCTATAAGATTTGCCACATGCAGAGTGGGGTGATTATACCTTGTTGATGTGTATCGGACATTTTCTCTCATTTATAGATTAATGATAACTCATCAGTGTTCTTAACAACTAATGACAACGCACTGTACACACCATCACCGATATATATAATACTTTTGCTATAAGTGCTTGATCACACAATCAATGCCGATTAATTCAGGAACGGGACATCCTACTGTACTACCCAATATATGAAAGAAGCGATAAATATAAACCGGTAAGGACCTCCAGGAGAATCGGGGGTTTCCTTCTATCTTTTGCTGAAGTAGCATTGGAGGATTCAAAATAGGTCTGCTGTCCCTACTGTAGCTTTTTGTACCTCTATCCCGTCTTTCCTACCTGTACCTGGTCTTTACTGTTGGTGTCGTCTCCCTAGGTACTCCCTGGACGAGAAATTCTTAACAAAACAAACTTTATCATTGCAAAGACAAGATGATTACTGTGTAATTGCACAGATAATGGCTCCTAATAAGAGCCTTACAAAACCACTGCCCGTAAAACTGTCTTTATTATGTGTCTTCTACCTTGCTGCATTCCTCTCAACTCAACCACTTGTTCATCTACCCGCGCGGGTCGGAAATTGAAAAATAATATACAATGCTTTTAACCACTGCATGAGTTGTAACAGGCACTTAGACTATGGCAATTAGTTGCAAAATTTGGGGTTTTCCTTTTGTGTCATTTACTTTGGCACACTAAAGCTAAAACAATAAAGCTGATACACTCAATGCACCATTTGAGTGCCTTCATTTATCATTTCTAAATAAGTTTTGTTTTCCTAACATACATTTTATTTCTTGGTAGTTCCTCACTTTTGGCCTAGGTGTTGAATGTATACCTGACCAACCAGGGTTATGGCTCTGCCACAATGCCTAGACAAGGGAGCCTCATAAAAATGGTGTATATTTTTATATATGTATATTACCGGGCGGGTTATCTTGTTGTGTCAAGGGTTTTGACTTTTCATGAAATGGCATCAACATGGACCACTCATCGCAGATCAAACGTTTGGAAAACAGGATATAATTATTATTGGAAAGAGATCGTTGTGGTCAATAAAAAGTACATAAAACATGTTGAAGGAAATGACACCAATCGAACAAAATGGTATAAGACAAACTTAAAAAGGAAAAGTGGCTATGGTAATATGTATCTTTTTGAACAGACCAACAGTTTTTAAATAGGTTAGAGTTGTATAGATACCTACTGTTTTGAAACGAGATTTGAAATCTGTGAAATCGATTGATGGCTGAATGTAAATGCGTTGTAATAACAAGTGTTATGCTATGCATTAAGGCTTGTCTTCGCCTCTCAATGAATCAGAATGGATAATGTATGAATGACCCATCTGGAGACGGGCAACGATAACCTCGTGTCGGCGGTTTGTTCTACAGCTGGGAAACAATCAACAATTTTAGGTTTTTCAAAGTGTTATTTGTTTTCGATGCATTGATTCAAATTATTTTGCTACTTTGACTCTACAAAAGTTGTTATTAAAAGTTTAAAATCTGTAAAATGAACTTAAAAATCAACAGAATACTAGAAAGGGTATATTTTAATATAATAGAATTATACACACCAGTGTAGCTAATTTCTATGTTCTCTTAAAAAGAGTACTGAAGAACCCCCTCCCAAAAACAAATCCAGTGGAGCCAACTGAGCCGCATCTTATGTTCATGCAATTGGATCAAACAGGGAAATGCTTTTAAAACGTTGGAAATCTAAAGGGGATACCGTACTTTAATTATGCAATAGAAGCACTACTTCAGAGAAATGCAAGGCCTCTAGTTAAATCTTTGTCATATTGACTCTTGCATGCATCCCCACTTACTGTTTTCTCTGGCGACACCATATTTAATCAGCATCAGTCTGACGTTTCCGTCGTATGTGAATGAGCGGAGATTGTAAATGGCGAACCAAATGACGGACCATATGTAGATACTTGAGCAGGCTACAGCCCTGAAGGTGGAAAATCCACCAGTTGGCTTGCTAGGACCTGTTGGTAAAATGAAAAATAGATACATAAACATATGTAGCTGCACAAACAAAGTTTGACAATAACATCAAAACAATGAAAGTTTTTTTTCTGTAGGAAGAATTCGAAAAAAGATAGAAAATCGTTTTAAGATAATAAGACATGAATTAAGCTTGATTTGAAACAAACAAAAATAAACGTTTAACTCCCGCCGCCTATTTTCAGTAAACAAATATGCCAAAACGAAACAAAGTAGTGAAATAAAATAAATAAATCGTTTACACCCCCAAACAAACCAATATAATTAGGAATACGTGACGGGAAAAAATCAATATTCAAATGTGATTCTAAATATCATATTACAAAGATGTTTTCGATGATATAATGGCGAAAACAATACAAATATGAAAGCCGTATGGTGACAAAAATAAACTTGGTTGAGAAATAGGAGACCACCAATTAAACGTCATATCACGGATGCTGAGGTTGGTTATCATTCATGTAACTAACCGCAGGTGTAACAACTACCTTGTCCATTTGCCGTTCTCCTTGATCCAGATGACTCTTTCCATGCTTCGCCACGTTTTCCGTAACCAGCCGGAAGTGGCCACGGAATCCTTGACTTGGGTAGGAAAGCTATTGTCGAAACAAGTATAGGAACTACCCCTATCGTCAGAAACATGAAGCTTGTTTGCGTCTCCATATGACTCGAGTGTGTTTCCTGGAAAATACAAATTAATGAAAAACATGATTGATCAATACATTACAAGATAAGTTAATAGCAATGTGTATTAGCTGTATCGAAGATGAATTAAACATTATGCAACGACGTTCAAATTTCAGATGATAGTCTGCCTACACGTTTTCGTAACTGACATTCTACTGCGTGTCCGATTATATTCTTTTCTTTTTAAATGTTTTTGTTTACTCTTTGCAGTAAGGGTTTTATTGGCCTATTGGGGACGGTAGGGTCATTGACGTTCTCGCTGGTATCGTTCTGCGATACAATCCGCACAGCCCATGAACAAATAAATAGGGTCCAATGGTGAAAATAACCAAAAAACACTGATGTGTTACAAAAGTATAGCAAGAGATAATATAATAACCAAATTAATATAGTCGTTGGTTATGTTTTATCTACTTTTTCGTCCGTATCTTCAACTTTCTCGGCTCAGTTTTGTCCATCAATAGTTAAATTATTTATGACCTAACAACGCTGTTAAAAAACAGGTTTAACAAAAAGAGTGCGTCCGACTGAAAATAGATATGTTAAAATGTGTGAAATATGCCAAACAAAATGTATCAATTACAAACAAATTGGATGTAAACTACATCATATCCTAGTATACTGTAAAGATCTGTTGAGTGTGAATTGAATTATATATCTATATTTATGGTTCAGAAACTTTATTTACTTTTAATAGCCGATATACTATAACATTTAACACGCATTTGTATGAAATCAGCACATTATATCATTACTTGCTTTCATATGAATGATTGATCACAAGCATGACAAAAGATTGATCTTCCTTTTGTCGCGAGGGGACAACTTCCTGTCTACGGTCTGCTCAACTTATAACGCATTGACAACATAAGGCTGAAATTCAAATAACCTTCTTTCAATTGTACTGGTTATTTATGTTGTCGATTCGAAATAATAAAATTTACGATCCGGCTTTGAATATAAGAAAAAAAAGAAAAAGAAAAATGTTGTGTTCTGAATCGTTGTCAGTGCTACGGTATAAACAATACATTCCGCTTTAAGAGATATTCTAATAAAGAACATCTTATTTTTGGAATTTGGATTTTGGAATCAAGGTAGCACTTGGAAGTCGGCATCAGATCTGCGCTATCACAAGGAGCCAAATGCACCAACATACCTTGTCTAATGATAGAATATACAGAGCTGAATAAGCAGCACTTATCATACACCTGAAAAATGAAAAATCGATCCGCTACACACATTGTTACATTTTGAATCTAAATATTTTCTTTTCTCGCTTTCTTCCTCTTTCCTTTCGGTGCTGTCTCCCTAGACACTCAACCTGTGTAGGTTAGGGAAAACAGGACTTCTGTTTCCTGCTGCATGTCGTAAGAGGCAACTATGTTCGGCCTCTCTGCAGAATCTAGGGATTTCCTTCTGTGTCTTCCGCTTGTGTTATATAGAAGAAACCAACATTGATCTGCTGTTCCCATGGTAACTCTTTGGGTCGATATTCTTTTCTCACTTCTCTACTATTAATTTTCACGACTAAGTATTCCGTCTTTGCGTATTGCAGAGTTATCTTCTCTTGTGAGCAGATATTGATTGTTACGTCATTGGTTTGTGTG
>JAUMHH010221433.1:0-12150 GCA_032359455.1 Chlamys rubida
GGTGGGTGGGGTGGGGGGGGGGGGGGGGAGCAAACTCTACGTTCATACAACATTATGTTCTCCTTACTGTACAATGCTCAAGACCAAACTTAGTCAAAATTCCCTCATGCCCTTCTGGACTAACAGTGTTTAAAAGGAAAAGTTAATAAATGGATAACAGAATGGCCCCCACACCATGATATCAGCTCACATGGCCTTTCAGGCACTCCTTTAACACTTTAAGACTTAACCCTTTCACCCCTAAGTAACTGTAGTAGACTCTACCATACATAGATCTGAATGAGTCCATTATGGTCTACAGTGGTGAAATGGTTAAGACAGCACATGTCACTAATAGTAGGGTGCAATATGTTGGAGATATTAAAGCGATTTCTATTAACACAATCTCTTAAAGGCGAAATATTGCTTGTTAAATGATCAATGTAAAATCAGCATGAGCATTAATAAAAAATGTTACTTCATATGGAGGACATTCTCCGTGTGTATCTTAAATCCCTCAATTTTCATAAAAAATGTAAAAGCTGAATGAGGAGTTCTATAAAAATATGTATCACTTTTTACAAAGCTCCGACTCAAGGTTTTATGTTAATGCTGAAAGTGATCACACTGTTTTGATAGTCTCCTTTCCATTGAAGTTTGGTCAACTTATTTTAATAATACTGATGTTTTCCTTTCAATCAAAGAGTGAACAAATTATTTTGGTAATGCTATGTTTTCATTCTAGACAGATAAAGGGTTCTTTCTAATAGGCC
Organism: Chlamys rubida; assembly: GCA_032359455.1. Classification (NCBI taxonomy): domain Eukaryota; kingdom Metazoa; phylum Mollusca; class Bivalvia; order Pectinida; family Pectinidae; genus Chlamys; species Chlamys rubida. The sequence continues at coordinate 753 of JAUMHH010221433.1, forward strand.
TGAAGTTTTCCTTTTTATCAAGGTTCATACTCTGATCTGATGTACAGTTATCTCGGTATATTAAAGATGTTTTGATAAACTGATCAATGGTTTTAGTTGTCATGGTTCAGAATAATACCGATATTAACAAAACATTGGAATGTATATAATATTAGGATACAGTGATAAATCTACATACAAGTCCGGACTCGTCAAATTTCTGGAAATACTTAAATTTACCATTGCGGGACCCATTGCAATAGTCGAAAAGGACCAATGAAAATAGATTAAAGATTGATCACTGAGGATAGTATATGTGTTTTAGAAAAATTTCATATAGATGCATATAACATTTAATACCACATACATGTATTTTGCAAGATACTAACTAGCACTCCAACTAGACAATTTTCCCACTCAGTCGTCCATTGGAATAAATAATACTGAACAAATGTATAACACTAAATAGAATTGTAAAAATATATAAAATAACGTTGTCATTGTAACTAAAACCTTCTCACTGAAGAATCCCTGCGCCACGGCCAAACACTGTAACCACATATTGAAAAGTATTATTCCGGCCAAGAGTATTGCTTTGATAAATCATTTCTGAAAAGAAAACCGTACCTTGTGGGACTTTTATGAAAAGAAGCAAAGATGATATTAACAAAACAAAATTAATAATAGTGTTCTGAGTGTAAAAAATCAGCGGGCTAGACGGGGATTCGAACCCTGGACTTCAGATTGCTATGTTAACACTCTTACCGAACTATTAAAGCTACCTGGTCAACAGAGGAGGCCACGCCCAACTGTCTAACAACAGTTATATCAGAAACTACATTAAGGGGAGGTCACCATACATTTGAAAAACCACTGTGTAGTGGGACAGGGATCCTTAACATCATTTAAAAACTCAACATTCATTATGTATTTTATACAAATATATGCCCCTCGGATTTCAGCGATATTTTAAAAATAACCTTCATCACTACAAAAAGTTCAAAGTTGAATTATTTTGTTTACCTGCATCATGTTACACTGTAGACTGTCCGACACAAACCAATGACCCCATTTCTTGGCTCTGGTGATTTTATCTTTGTTCCCTCGTACCCAATTATTATTGATAATGAAAGGTCTCATTTCTTTTCTGTCTTTCTCTGTAAAATCTATATACCATTTCCCATCCACAATTTTCTTGTTTGAAAATTCATATACTTTTATATTATTTCTTTCCTGTTCCATAATGCTGGAGAAAAATACCTGATCGTTTGTTTCATCTGCCACTTTTTCATTGTCTTTAAGATTTGTAAGACTATTATGAAGTCTGAGCATTCTCTCTGACAACTTGCCCCACACTTTCAAAGCTGCTTCTGTAGGCATCAAGCACATGAACCCACCGAGGTATCCATGCTTGTGTGTGGGCTTGACAGCCAAAATGTCATGACCTTTGACTGCTTGAATGACCTCTGGAATAGGATTACTTATCCATAGACAATCTGTCTCAAAGAGAAGTAATGGGATTTTGTTCCTAAGGAGTAAGTTGATGACCTGTGTCCGCAGGTGCATCATTTTCACATACCCTGCCTTACTGTACTCCTGGTCACCTGTGAAGTCATTGACAGGCAGGTGGACGGTATGAACTTCTGGCCAATCCCGTTTGAGAAGGTTGGTGGAATTTTTGTCCATAGTCAGTAAAAGGACGCTACCATGTATAGCCATAGGAAGGGTGTTGCATAACCAGCTGTATGTAAAAGGAATGTACGCATCATTCAGCATCCCAAACAACACTACATCCGACTTCTTCATGATGCTACGGCCACTTCTTACAATCTCCTGAGAAAATATCTCGTCTTCAAATTTTTCGTAGTATTCTTCATATGAACTTGTGGCCGGGGTTTTGTTTTGTATACCTGTGTACATCCCTCCATGGTGAGCTGGCTGAACTGATCTTCGTCTGAAGAATATGTACAGTACTAAAGCGCAGACCATCAGAAATGGAACGACCAATTTCCTGAATTTAAAGCTGAACTTATTCATTTTTACGGACCTGCGAAAGAAAAACAAAACAGAGGTAATTTTTGGCTATTAGATTGTTTTTGTTTCATGGAGATACAGTGAATTAATGCCACTATATTTTTTAGTCAAAGTTTTGGTGTTATGATGGGAATTGGCCACATATCAAATAAAGGAATTGTTAAAAAACATTGGACAATAACTACTAGAAAAGTTAATTAGTAAGGTATGGTTGGTAAAGGACATCTTATCAAAAGTTAACTCTATTTTTTTTAATATAATAACTATGTATATATTTCTATGGGTATGGTGATACATGTAATAAACTATAACTAATGGTCAATCAAATTCCAAAATATTTTTTCAGCAATTTTGATCTGCAAATATTTCATTATGGTGCCCAAACCTTATACGACTATTGGATTAGCATCTTTCTGTCCAACCAGATTACTCCTTCCAGCACCATTTCTCTGTAAATAGAAATTGCTTTCATTTTAATATATGGCTACATATTTGTTTTTGAACATACTTTTGTGATACAAATGAAATCCATCTTTCTGAAAGGTGCTCAGACCCGCTCAAATTGTAAGTTTTCCAATCTGAATGAAAATACTCATCAGTCAAATATTCAACCTTAATTTTAGCCTCACGCATCAGTATTAGGATATATATATATATATTATAAAAGCAGAAAAATGATCCTATGGACAAAGAAATAAAAGAAAAAGAAAAAATCTCAACAGCGAGTCCGTTGTTGAGTTTTTTTTTCTTTTTATATTTTATTTATATATATACATCTCTGCAGAGAATTAAGAGTCACTTTTATTGAATAACAAAGACATCAAAATTATGGGCAGATTGGTCGAGTGGTTAATCCAGGTGGAGAATAAAATGGTCTGCGGTGGATGTAGTGAGGTGCCACTATAAATGCTACAAGAGAACATAATACATCTCCAGCACACACAGGCATACACACAGGGAGATATTAGCCAGGTGGCATAGGACTAATAGTTAGCACCTGATAAGGCAGCTCCTGCGAATTCCTCGAAATTGTATTGATTTATGAATATTGTATAAATTGTATTGATTTATGTATATTGTATATCTATGTACTGTAAAGCGCTTTAGAGTGGCTTATGTTATCTAGATAGAGCGCTATATCAAATGTTGTATATTATTATTATTATACGCATATTTGAGAGACTGTTATTTTTAAGACATTACTTGTCCTGACTTTTGATTATTTACATTCTATACATAACACTAACCTCAAAGAGACTAAAATACAAAAAGAAATATCAATTATGGATTTTGAAAAACTTATTTCAAAAACAAATAATATTTATATATGCAACGAATAGGCAGAATTCACAAGTTTCACTCCCTTTGGTGACTCACATGGCACGTGCCTCATGCTTATGGTACGAGTATCTATTTGCAAGTTTCAATTCAGGTACGAACTTCACCGACATTTCGTCATATCTAAATGTTGTGTAAATTTCTGGTTTTGATGCTATTTTGGGGGCAGAAAGAAATCGGATGATCGTTGTGAGTGGGTACACATTAAGTTAGCAGTAGATGTGCTGTTTTCATGTAAAGCGAGAGATGTAAATAAACGAATAGTATGGGCATGTCGACTAATCTTATGGTACGAACTATTTACTATAGCGACAATGTGCTTATTGTGGAGTTGTTATTTGCGCTTCTGATTGCATGGTAAAATAATGTGTGTTGGGTGTCTGTGTGTGTGTGGTTGTGTGTGTGTGTGTGTGGTTTACTCGCCATTTAACCTACAATCGACGAAAAAAAACCTGAATCAACTGAATCCTTGTTTTTCACTCACCTGATAAAAAATAGCATCTTGTATACATATTGAAAAAGTAACAAACATATATTTATTATGATATAATGATAACTCACGAAGCTCAACAAGACAACAAACGTATTCTGTATGGCAGTGTATACAAAACACAGACTAAAAAAGAACTTACATGTTCAGGGGTGACGTTCCGCAACAATAAACAGATCCAGACAGGTCGCTGGCAGTAAACTTCAATAAATAGACCCACGGGTTTCTATCAATAGAGAAGACGAACTTGTATCAATGAAATAAGGACAATTAAAATCATCATTGGCACAACCTCCCTCGACTGAACCAATGGAATTATGTTTTGACAGAAATAACATTAACCAAATATAAAAACAACTAGGGCTGTCGCATGAATGCAATTCGACTTTGATAAGGGACCGTTATGGATAATTAGGATCGTAATGGATTACTCGGAATGTCAGTGGTGTAAAATGAATAATTTTCTATCCAAACTAGAACATGAATTGACCTATTGACGACAGAAAATCTACCACTTTATTACGTAAAATATAATCACATTTATAAATAATTCATCACCAATGTGTCCCCTGCGTTCTGTAACAATTAAGATGAAAGCAACACAATGTGAAATGTCCGGTACCTCGTACGTTTGTAGTATTTGTAAATTTGCCTTTGTATTCTACAGAGGTTTATATCAGATCTAAAATTCAAGATAAGAATATTGCTATAATGCCGATAAACATATTTCATCATATCTGGTTGCGGTTTAATGCAACGTGTAATGATTGGTATCGATTTTTCGATCGTCGTTAGTTCATCCTAATCACGTGTTGATACGTTATTTACTTGAATACATATAAACCATTATTCCATCACCCTTTATTTGCTATTCCCTTTATAGGTCAACAGATGTTATAGGGGACGAGGCTGGTAGGACGTTTGCTGTTTGTCAGCAATAAGCGTGCATGCATAATTATGTATCGGTTTTTGTAACGTTATCAACATTGCGGGACACTACAAGCTTACAATAATGTTTTTGTGAAGAAAAACGGAACATCCCTTGCTATGGTAAATCGGCAGAACGTGTATGATTTTCAAGATAAAATATGCACCAAATGATTCATCAAAAAACTATGTAATGTACACTTAATCAATTAAACCAATATACCGCTTACAGTACACAAACACACATGTATATATGTCTACATAACACATATGGCTACAGTACTTTGATGAATTTGGCAGGAATTACGTTAACTCCTATAAAACAAAACAAAACCAAAGTTCAAATGACCTTAATCGTAAATAAGTTGTTAAACCATATAAACCGAATCAAACCCCAATATAAAAGGGATGGATTGATAGTCTCGTCTGGTCCCTCCCCTCGACCGGTCTTGTGAGCTGAAACCTATCAACCATCGTTTTCAGTTTCATCGGAACTGGCCAGTATCACGACCAATGCAGGCGGCAATCCATCGGGGAACATAATCGGGAAATTAATAGACCTGCTGTATCATAATATACAATCGGATTAATTGACATAGGTTATGGTCTAAGCATTGTGACACCGGTAAAAGCAGCGTATCCCTAGACACCGTCCTCACATAACCTACAAAGCTACGCTGACAGTAAACCCGAACAAGCACTGTTTAGCAATTGCTTATAATGTACCAACAGTGAAGAGTTTGTTTGATAATAAGGTTGGTTTTTTACAACCGCTTTGTTTGATATTGATGTATAGATAGGACTATAAAGTCGGCATCTGATCCGCGCTATCACAAAGAGGCAAGTACATCAACATACCTATCTCCGGCACACATACAAGTTTACACAACACACATGGAGACACGTCCTTAAATTACCTTAGCTGTTAATAGGACACCATTTTCAACACATTTTACCCCCTTGACCTAAGTTAAGGTCAGTCATTTGATTAATCATTGTGCCTCTTTATCTGAGCATGTTACTTTCCATATTCAGGAGAACTTGTTTGAATATTTGTATTATCGTTTCCACATCAAGTTCATGTGTAATAATTATATACATTTCTTTTTGTTTTTATAGACATTTAAATGTGGGTAACTTTGCTGAGCTCTTGACCTCAGCAACGTTACCTACATTTAAATTTCTATAAATTCCTCCCTCCAATTTTCAATTTCCTTTAAATTTTACATATAATCTATCCTTGAATTTTTTATTTGACTTAAAATTTCTGAAAATGTCCCATCGCTCTTAGCTGATAGGACTTTCCCACATTCCGTAATATTTACTAAACAGATGTGTTCATTCACCTCTTGATTTTATTCCACCTGAAATTCCAGCTACCATCACTGTTGGCATCAACTGGAGAATCTGTGGAAGCAAAACAACTGAAGGAATTATTACAAGTCTTAATTCTTGAATATAGCAATGCAATTTATTAGTACTTTAGTATGTATCTACTTAAATCCCTGGAATCTTTTGTTTTCTTTAGTAATCCACCCTTCTTACAATTTAATTCCAACATTTAAATTTTTTGATCCAGGGAAAGGTGTTGTTAATTTCCAGATAAGAGGCAAGGGAGACTCAGCCATTATCTATATATGTTAAGAAGATATATTATCTATAGATCTTGGGAAGATATATTGTTTCTTAACAGAAAAAAAGTCTGAATTGTTCTTGGTTTACATAAAATCAGGAAAAAAAATACATCTAAAAATCTGAATTAAAAGTCATTACTCAAGTTCATAGTTTTCCCCCTTTTCAGCCCACCATCATCAAATGGTGGGCTATTCAAATCACCCTGCGTTCGTGGTCCGTCGTTCGTCCGTCCGTCATTCCGTCCGTCCTTAAACAATTCTTGTTAGTGCTATTACTCGAAAAGAACTGGAGAGAACTTTCTCAAATTTCACCTGATTGTTTCCCATGGTCCCTTGTTATGCATATCATATTTTGGACTGATCACAACACCACGATGGCCGACAGCCAGCTATTTTTAATTTTAGAGTTAAACTTTGTTAGCGCTCTTTCACAAATTATACATGCAGGTTTCCCATGGTTCCGAGTGATGCGTATCGTTTTTGAAACTAATCACAAAACCAAGATGGCCGACAGCCAGCCATTTTCAATTTGAGAGTTAAAGTTTGTTAGCGCTATTTCTTAGACAGTACTGGAGGGATCTTTCGCAAATTACGCATGAAGGTTTCCCATGGTTGCAGGTGATGCATATCGCTTTTTGGGACTGATCACAAAACGAAGATGGCCGACAGCCAGCCATCTTAAATTTGAGAGATAAAGTTTGTTAGCGCTATTTATCAGAAAGTACAGTAGGAATCTTTCTCAAATTTCACCGGAAAGTCCCCCATGTCCCTAGTTATGCATATCTGTTTATGGGACTGATCACAGAAGCAAGATGATGGATAGCCATCCATCTTTATTTTGAGAGTTAAAGTTTGTTTGCGTTATTTCTCAGATTGTACAATAAGGGTCTTTCTCAAATTTCACATGAAGGTTCCCCATGGTTCCTAGTTTCTCATTTCAAACTTTGGGGATGATTGGTTGTGCATGTTAACTTTTGAGGTTGACCAAAAGACTGATTAAGATGGCGAACAGGCAAACTAATAAAAAAGATAAGAGAAAAGAAGAGAAAAGATCAAACTGACATAAAACTAATGACGATGGTACGATGGTGGGCGTCAAGATCCCTCTGGGATCTCTTGTTTAAACAAACCTTCAATTGTATTTCTGTGAGATGTTTCTCCAGTCATCCCAGACTCTTTTGTGAGCTCCCTCCGTTTGACTGGTATTTTAGAGGAGATCATGCGACTTTTTCTTGACCTCATCTCGATCCCTTGGAACTGACGTGCAGGCTGCATTGACTCTGTAAAAGGGATGAAGTGTACAATATCATTTGTTATTTACAGTTGCAATCATTGCTTTTAATTTGAAATAAAGCACATTTATACATATAATTGATTGATTCTGGCATTATTCATATACACACAATCTCTTTATTTTTCCCCAATGTAAATATCTTAGTGTAGTTAATGCATAAATACTTTAAACATCCAGCTTGGGTGAGTTTCTCTTTATAGTAAACATTGATTCACAAGTCCATGTTATTCATCATCACTTTAATGAAGCAAGTTTGGCATTTAGCATTCCTGTAACTATGTGCAAGTGACTGGACACTATTTTAAGTGACAAACACGCCAGTATGACCATCATTCATTATGAAAATTTCAAGTTTCTTGATAAATTACACACAGAACACAGAATCAATCGGTTGCATATTCTTAGTTACAATGAAAAAAAGTGTTACAATATGACTTTAAATTCGACTGTCGATTGGTTGAATCGCATAGCTGTCCAATCGATTGAAACTGTGAAAGATGACTTGAGGGGTCGGACTGGAGTATTATAGTGGGATAATGTCACAATGAATCGGTTGGATTATGTTTTGACTGAAATGAAAACTACCAAAAAGAAAAAACGACGAGAAACGCAATTCGATTAAAACTATAGACCGTGAACTATGGATACATACGAACGTAGTGGTTAATCTGAATGTCAGAAGTAGGAAACGAGTCATTTTTCTCTGCAAACTAGCGTAGGGATATACATATTTGCGACAGAAAAATTACCATTTTATTGTCTAACATACAATCACATTCATTAATATTTTATTATCATGTATCCCGTGCTTATTATGATCATTAAGATTAAAACAACACATTTTCGGAAATACAATACCCCTCAGAACTGTAGTATTTGGAATTTCGCCTGATATATTTGAAATTCGAGACAAGAATATCGTAATATTGCTGACATACAGACAGCATTATCATTTGGTGCGAGGACCCAGATGTACAACAAATATTACGCTCGTCAGATGTTTGCAAATACGAACGAATATGAAAAATATGTTCTGCTTGATAATATTTACGTTAATAACTTCTGGTTTTATTTGCGATTGATAATTCTGACACGGTTTGGTTACTATTACATGCGTAACTCTACATCAACACATCAGAGGACAATTAGAGTCAATAAATCTGTTCTACAGAGCCTTCCCAAACTCACAATATACTAACATTATTACATAATATTAATTCAAAATGTCAAATATCAATATGTTGGGTTCCGGAATGTTAGGTACATGGCACGATAGCGCTTTCACAAGGAGGCAAATACAGCAGTATACCCTGTCTCCGGCACACATACACACATGCACGCATACGCATCACACATGGAGGTAAGTCCTAAAAAACAGTCTTAAGCTGTTAAAATGACGTTAATCAAAATACAACCAAACCGAACCGGACATTTTGGAATACCAGGTAATGAAAAGGCGGATCGCGCCTCGAAATCGGCTTTATTGCTACTACCTGTTGATTTCAATCTTCTTTTTTCAGATTTAAACCGTTAACTCACAAATGATGTACTGTCAACATTGAAAAATAATTGGAATCAATGCGTAGAAAAAAACTTACACTCTGTAAAACCCAAAGTCGGTGAATGGTACCCATTTATGGAGAAAACCGCCAAGACAAGGTTGTCCTTGCCCGTCTCCAGATGGGCCATTCATACATTACTCATTCTTATTTATTGAAACGTGAGGATCAACCTAATTGTATAGCATGTCCAGAACCATTTTTAATAGAACACTTGTTATTAGATTAGACCTTCAACGAACACGAGAAAAAGATTAAAGTAAAATAACTAATCTGAAATCTCTCTTCGAAACTACTCTATTCTAATCTACCCAAAGCTGTTGGTCTGTTGAAACAGATATAACTAACCAACGCCACTTTGTATTTCAAGTTGACCTTTGTCTTTTTTATCTTTTTGTTTGTTTGATTTCATTTCCTTTTGCGTGTTTTATCTACCTTTTCTTGTCCCTAAAGATCTCTTCTGTGTTGGTTGGCCGTTAAGAAGCAACTAAGTATCTAGCCAACTGCTGAGTAATCAGTAGCAGTGCGGTCTAGCGTTGTCATGTTGCAACGTAACGTGATGTTGTTGCACGCACGGGATGTCGTTGGCTTACAGGATCACGGTAGCGTGCACCTGTCAACTTTCCCTCGATGAACACCAGGGGCGTTATGGCATTCGCTGTTATGTCACCCAAGACAATCACACTACCTCCGCCGAGGGGACGACATTCAACGACACAATCGTCATGAAAAAACTGTCAAACGCGACGGTACATTCTCGAGCGGCCGTCAATACTGTCCAAGAGGAACCGAGACTCGTCTGAGAATAAGATCCGCACCAATCCCGTTTAGTAAAGTAGAAATGTCTCCTTCGCCAAACAAGACGTGGATAACGATGGCGTTGTTGCAAGACGGAGCGGAAAGGTGGACGTGGTAGTCGAATGTGCCGTTGACGCAGGTGGTATCTCACAGTCCTCGTACTGATTTTCCGTAATACAAGAAATACTTCTCGCCAACAAAGCTGCAGATTGGAAGCGGTTCCGCAAGTGTACAACACGTATGTAATTGTCCTGACGTAATGTCACATAAAGACGTCCCGACCTGGGTGCTTGGTATTACCAGACTGCTGAAAACGTCTCCATAAGGTATATATAGAGTTCCGATGCATACCAAAGCGTGTAAAGACAATATTTTTGACAGCACCATCCTGAATCAACAATCTTTCTCGGTAGGTACGATTTCCAGTGTGGCGGAATATCTTTTCGGGGGTTTTCCATGTATAAAGTTACCCCTTTTTATGTCTTAAATAATTGGAGAACAAGTATTAAGCTCAGCAAACAAACTGTATCGACGGGTATAGTCGTTCGAATGGCGGACATTTTCAACTATATTTAGACCTTAACGTACGCGTTGGCTGGTGTGTCCTGGAAAGGGGGGATGTTGGAGGGGTGTCTTTAGGTCGGGTCCATTGTTCTTTATATAACAAGGAAAGTGAGAAGTGTCAATTACTTTGAAGTTTTTAGAATGTGATAAGATGTATGCACCGTTATTTGACTTCGATCATATGCTGTGTCAAGAAACGCATTTAAAATGGCGTTTACCCGGGTGAGGAAGGCAATGGGTTCTGTTCCAAGCCCGGGACATACCAGGTTCAGCCGTTGTCAGTATAATGTGACAGGGGGGATTCTGTACTGGATGCCTTTGGCATGGTATTTAAGTGAGATAACAGTATAAAAGCGGCAAACACAGCACACCTGTAGGCATGTCCTTGAATGACCTTAACTGTTGATAGGACGTCAAATCATGTACAACCAACCATCCGACCAACACTAGAGAATCTGTTGTCCGGATTAGTTCCAGACAACTCTAAAGACACGGGCGCTGCAAACAATATTACCAGGAAGTGACTGTTTTAAGTTTGTCTTCAGAATCTTGAGATTTGTTTTAGTTTGCTCATACAAGGGATAATAACGATACCTTTTCCTTCTGTCAGTCCAAGGGCTATTGTATTTTCTGTGTTGCTCTAACCTGTTTCAGTATCATAGTTATGTATTAAGTGTATTTCATGGGCCGTGACAAACATGCACGTTTGGTTTGGTTTGGTTTAGTATTGTTTAACGTCCTATCAACAGCTATGGTCATTTAAGGACGGCCTCCCCTGTGT
>JAUMHH010221444.1:0-12150 GCA_032359455.1 Chlamys rubida
AATAGAAAACATCAGAGAATGTCTTTATACCTAAATAGAAAACATCAGAGAATGTCTTTATACCTAAATAGAAAACATCAGAGAATGTCTTTATACCTAAATAGAAAACAATCAATATCACTTGTCCCAAAGGCAGTCACGATGTTTTTCAGATTTGATCCAAAACCAAACTTGAGTAATTATTACTAAAGGAATGTGTGCAGAAAGTTTTATGAAAAACAAAACATTCATTCAAGGTTATCGAACGGAAACAATTTGTGTGGTCGGCAGAATGATTCACAGGCAACATTAAAAGTAATTGTGTCTTAACTGAAAACGAAAAAGTTTTCTTGGCCCAGCGCTGATATATGAACAATTTATTCAAGGTGCCTTCAGCAGTTCTTGACTAGTCAGTATTTAGGAAAAAGGTGACTGAAGACGCCGGATGGTGAGCTATTATTACCGTTATGTTTAGTATAGGTCATCATATCCCTGATAATATATACATGTACAAACATTGCATTGTATCACATATATTAAAACATATCACAAATTAATGCATACATCACAACCATAAACCACTTATCCAACTATCCATACAGTGTTTTACGTCCAACTACCCAGACAGTGTTTTACGTCCAACTATCCAGTGTTTTTTACGTCCAACTATCCAGACAGTGTTTTACGTCCAACTATCCAGACAGTGTTTTACGTAACATTCTCGTCCTTTCGTTGACATAATAGTTCCAATAATCCAGCTGATATACAATAAAAACCAAAAGAATACCGAAGTGTCAGCAATGCCATAATTCGAACCCAAAATCGATAAAATTATATTAAAGATTAACAAAAGAAAGATTATATTTAACAAGGCGACAATTGAAAAATTCCAAGGAAAATAGGACCAGGTGCTCCGGAAAGAATGTTGACTGGAGACGCCGGATGGTGGCTTTCTACTAGGAACAAAATTTGTTGAATGTATTAACAACTGTGAATGAAGGTATCTGTACTCTTTCATGTTAAAATACATATCCAAGTATAAACAAATAGTAAGGATATGGGAAGGTGAATGAATCTTCTACCGAGGATGAGAAAATGCCGCTAGATACTGTTATTTTCTGGAAAGGAGGGTGGCAGGAATATATACTTTGAAGAAAAGGGAATTAATTATCTACTGGTTAGTAAGGCAGATTAATCATCTACTGGGGATCAAATATCTCTACTGGGAAGCAAGATGACTGAAAATATCTACCGAAAAAAACAAAAGGTGGCTAGATGATATACTGGGGAGGAAATTGCAGGAATAGCAAGTGTGAAGGAATATGGTTGGAATATTTACTTGAAAGGGAGATGACTGGCATAAAGGAGGGTGGTTGGATTATCTACCAGAAAATAAGGTAACAGTATTATCTGGTGTAGGAATATCGCTGGATCTACTGGGAAGAAGGAAACGGGATTATCTGGCATGAAGGGAGGTGGTTGGATTTTCTACTTGGAAGGAAGATGACTTGATTATTAGCTCACCTGGTCCAAAGGTATGAAATACCCGGTGTCCGTTGTCCGCCTGTCGTCTGTCCGTCTGACAACTTTTTCTCCCTAACTGCTGATTTGAATTTAAACAAATTTAGCTAGAAGCATTCCCTAGGGGCTGAGGTCTGGGGCTAAAAATGGGATAATTTGGCCATATTGCTTTAAGCAACTTCTTCTCTAAAACTAAGTGAAGGATATCAATTGTTTTTGTTTGGAAGCATCCTTCGGTTGTGGGAATTAAAATGTGTACAAATGACAGGGTTTACCTTCCTAGGGGCTGCTGAGGGGTGGGGCCAAAAAAGGGTAATTTGACCATATTGCTTGAAGCGATTACTTCTTAGAAACTAAGAGAAGATATTGACCACAATTGCTTGGAAGCATCCTTAGGTAGTGGGAATTCAAAATTGTACAAATGAAAGGTCTTAAAAATTGTGCCAGTTTAAGAGCTGACCCCCAGGTCTGAGGGGTAGGGCCGAGAAGATTTTTTAACTTTGACAGTATAGAGATCCACACCCTATAACCGTCCATGTATACAACTGTTGAGCATCAAGAAACAAACACAATCAAGATATAAGAATAAGCCCAGGGAACTGGCCTCATTCCTTATGACTTAACTCTGAGCCATAACTTAAAACAGCTAAAGTCCTCATTCCACAGCCGTATATAGTATTATACACCATTAGTGGGCATCAAGAGATGGACACAATTATGATTTTAGTATTGACTCTTTGGTCTCATCCCCTTTGACTTAATTTCTTGGATTATAACTTTGAAACGATTGAGGTCCCACCCCATAACCGTAAATACGCTTGATATGCATAGAGATAAACACAGTAATATATTAGGATTGACCCTGGGATCTGGCTCCACCCCTGGGGACTTAATTCTTGGGTCATAACTTTAAAATGCTTGAGATCCTTAACTAATAGCCATTTATACCATTGATGGGCATAAATATCCAGGTGAGCGATACAGGCCCTCTGGGCCTCTTGTCTACTGGGGAAAAGTTGACTGGATTATTTACTGAGAAGGAAGGTGGCTTGATTATCTAGTGTAAGATGGCAGCTGGATTATCTAGTGTGAACAGAGTTGACTGGATTATCTTCTGAGAAGGAAAGTGGCTGGATTATCTTCTGAGGAGGAAGGTGGCTAGATTATCTTCTGAGGAGGAAGGTGGCTAGATTATCTTCTGAGAAGGAAGGTGGCTGGATTATCTTCTGAGGAGGAAGGTGGCTAGATTATCTTCTGAGGAGGAAGGTGGCTGGATTATCTACTGAGGAGGAAGGTGGCTAGATTATCTACTGAGAAGGAGGTGGCTGAATTATAATGAAGAATGTGACAGGATTATCTAGTGTGTGGGGAGGTGACTGGATTATCTAGTGTGTGGGGAGGTGACTGGATTATCTAGTGTGTGGGGAGGTGACTGGATTATCTACCAAGAAAGAAGCTGATGGGATGATCTAGTACAGGAAGGTGGCTGGGTTGCTGGATTATCTAGAATGAATGTGAATTGATTACCATGTCTCCACAACATCATATGATTTACAAATTCTTTGCATAGAAAATGACATAGTCTGAATAACATCAGACACTGTTAACTTCTTCACTACAGTATCCATGGTATACATTTATATCTTAGAGTATACTGACCAATTAAGACAGTGGCATACAAAACAATCCTATCCCTGCTTTTTATGAATCAATATTAATTTCGAAATATCCATAAAATACTTCAACATATAAACAATGAAAACACATATAGAACAGTATTATCACGACCTAGATTGGTATCACAATGGTTTATGCTTTATAAGATTGTTCTTAACTTGAGCATTCAGAAATTTCTAATCTCGGTCAATTATGGCAAATGAGAAAATTTCAAAAAATATTACATGAAGAAAAATTATTCTAGGCAGCATAACATAGTCTGAATATCATTGGACAATGTAACCAATTAAACTTCATCATCCATAATACAGATATCATCTAAGGATAAGCAGGCCAATTATAGTCGTGTATGGTTAAGTCTATGGAACACAATAACAATCACTGTCAGAAAAATTGAATTTAACAATACAACAACTGACAATGTCATTGACTTTCACTGTTTTTTTATAATCATTTATCATTCAACAAAAACACATACAGAACAGTAATTATATTTTTGGCTCAGTTACACAACAACTTTTTATGATGAGAATATTTCTTAATCCGTACTATTTAATTGTTTTCGTATTCAATTCATTGTTTCAAATTAAGAGATTATTTTTAAACATATGATACATATATAAAAAGTTAACTTTTACACTAAACTCATTCATCCCTGAAGTTTCATATTGAACTATTCCAACCTTTGAATTGGAAGAGTTCAAATGTGTCTTCATAGGGTGAATGAGTTATCAGTTAAAGCTAACTTTGTAAATGTTCTCAAAACATAGATTCTTTATGACACTGGCCAGATATAACACCAGGTTTTCTGTAGTCTTTGTCAGAACCAACTAGTCTCATTATATCAAGGACAAATGGTAGGTGACTACAAACCTTAATCCACAAACAACCCACAGACAGTCCTTATATAAATAAACCACATATTGATTTTTTAAATTAAGTAACATTATGTCATAATATGTTTCCTAAAGCTCTGTCAAAATACTGTGAACATACTTATTTTAACGCACTCAAATGTTAGTGCATTATCAAATTTGAACAAATAAGCTAGGGCACTGATGAATTGGCGCACCCAAAAATATGCAACAAAGAATAATTTACAGGAACTTCAATCGACTCATTCATAATTTAGCGCAAAATTTAAAGCACAAAAAGCGCTAAAATAGGACCACCACTAAAATATGTATGCTAACAGTAACCAAATGTTCTTACAAAAAAGTTCTGACAGATTTTGCCATCAATCACTTTACTTTTCTTTTTACATTTCAACCAACAATATTATTTTGTCAACAACAACCTTTGTAAACAAATATATAAAAAGCTATGGTAAAATAGATATTTTATACTTAACACCGGGTATTCAACCCTACTGTTGGCAACTTAACATCGGGTATTCAACCCTACTGTTGGCAACTTAACACCGGGTATTCAACCCTACTATTGGCAATGTCATTACCCAGGTACATGAAAAGATCTCGCAATGAGTAAAAGGCTAAAGTATCCCACAATCCATTAAAAAGTGTGGTTTTCATTCATAACTGATATCAATTAGTGTGTTAATATGATGGAATACTTTCATATGTAGATACAAACGTCTTTTTACATCCATTGCTGAAAAATGTTCCCTGAAAATCAGCCTGTTGGCATGGAAACCTCATTAAATGGATATACACTACCATGATGATTTAATCATCAAATGTGATGATTTTTATTAAATTATAGATATCCTGATATCTCAATATATAAGGACTAGATACAACAGATTGTCAAAATTATTATTAAATGACTTAGTTTTCATTTTGTCCAAAGAAAACATAGTTAGATATCTAAGAAAAAATCATATGTAAAGATCATGCAGTGTATAAAGTTCAGCAAAAAACAAACATACATTTCATTACCATGGTCCACTAGTCTCACACCAATCATCAACACAGGTGTACACCCGGACCTTTACCACGGGCACCTGTAGTCTCACACCAATCATCAACACAGGTGTACACCCGGACCTTTACCATGGGCACCTGTAGTCTCACACCAATCATCAACACAGGTGTACACCCGGACCTTTACCACGGGCACCTGCAACACAACGAAACAATCTACAATCAGTTTCATTTCATTTGTGCTGCATTCTCTCTAAAAACATCAAATGAATTGAAATTTCATTTGTACCACTCTGATTCTCTGAATGTAAGTGATATCATGTAATTTTGTCGTGCCACTTTTTTACACTTGTCATTATGACGTCTGGCAGTAAATCTAGTACCCCAGTAAGTAAGATTTTTGGAGTGCTGGTTACACACACATACACAGTGATAATTAGAGAACCTTTCTCAATTACAGGTTGATCAATATTTTTTAGCAAGTAACATGAATAACGGATAGCACTAAATACTCGGGTAAGTGAGCAATTGTTTAAAAGTTACAAAAACATTGTTCACTTCCCATCACTTTGTTTACTGCCATACACTGTTGTATCATTTTCAATGTTTTCACCATATAATTATATCTTCCTAGTTATTATATCAAACACCTAAATCAATTAAATATAATAAGATCACCATTCATTAAAACACTTTCATGTTGGTAGATGTATGCAGTATTAATTGGGGTGCATGATCCTCTACGACCAATTGCTTTTAGTCCTTGTGCAATTGTGTCTTAATAAAGATTTGTGAGGTATTACAACAGACTCTTCTTGCAAGTTAACATGAAAATATATGTGTAAATTGTTTTTATGAAATGTAAGTGATCTTCTGTATGACTGCGGACAGATATTAAGGGCACAAAATTTCTTATAAAAATAGTCTTACCAAGCATGCTGCTAAGGAATGAAGCGTAAGTAGCACTTCCTGTGACAACACCTCTGTTTGCGGGATTCCGGCGGACAGTCTTGACGTGGAAGGCAGTGTCATTGTCCATGTTTCCTGGACCCCATACCTCAACTTCCACGATGTGCCAGTCAGTAAGGCTGAAGAAAACAGGTACAGAAATTGTATATATATATATATGTGTATGTGTGTACATTCAAACATGTGTCTGTAAGTCTGAGGAAAAAGAGGTAGGAGAAATTATATATGTATATATAAAAGTGAACCTTTCACTACTCGGTATGTACCCGTCTGTATGGGGGAGAAATATTGAACCTTCAATGACATTGTAAATTTTTAAGGCTGTATAATAAACAGTAAGAGTATGTGTATCTTTAGCAATATGTGTTGGTCTGTAAATGGTTGACTTATTTATTAAGCAGTAACCAGCCATAGTAAAATCAAACCATTAACAGAATCAAAAACAATCTCAAGTGTCAGTTAAATTTACATCTGAGTCATTTAAAGAATCTCTTGTTTGAAAACCTATATTATACTGTCTATATATATGTAGGGATACATGTGATGACGTACCTCGGATCGGAGACCAGGCGCCCGGTGACTTTGTCAAACCCCAAATTGTGTGCTGCTGCTGCTGCCGCTGCCATTGTGTTGACATTATTAGGAGCAAGGGGACATAACCCTCTCACACTACCTACAACATAATAGACATTCTCTTGAGCAACAGATAAAAGGAAAGCATTAAAAGTTACATTTACATCTCCTCCGCCAGCTCTTTTAATATAAAAACTTTGGGAAGAAATTGCATTCATAAAGCTATGATGCTGTGAAATCAATGTCATTTTGATGCATCACCTCAACCTTACCCAAGAATTAATATTTAGGCGACATAAGGCTGTTCCAGGTATATCATGTATCTAAGCATTGAACAGCATTTTATAATGTTCATGCTGTTATGAACACAAGTTGGAAATACACATATTTACCAGGAATCCCTTGTTTGCTTCATTGCATATCTATGTAACTGGTGTGCATTCATGCAGAATGGACATTTAAAAAAAAAAATTGAAGTCATTGCTTAGATGGTAAGTCAACTTTCCAATCCTAACATACTGGTCAATGGCCTGGTCTGTCAGTACTAAAAAGAAAGAGTTATTTCCCCTGTCCACTATCTTTACACATGGTGAACGGTACTCTGTAAATGTCACTGAGATGGTAGGCCAATAGAGCCACTCTTGAATTATTGGTTGGACCAGAGTTCTCCATTTTATCAAATTTGGACAGACCTAGTGATTTGATGTTGTTTTCTGGCAAGCCTTGGCAAAGACTTTTAAGGCCTGCATTAACATTTGCAGGTCCATCTGGCTTCATATATGAAATATCACATGTAAAAACAGAGGGTTTGGTTTGTTTGCATTTATAACAGACTCCTGGTCTCTATTCATGACCTACTCTTGTATGGTCCTTCTTAATTTGTTTCAACCTTTGGTTGCATTCCCTTGCAATGAAAGTAGTCCTTTCAAAGCAATCACTTGTCCATCTGTGATGCTAATTTCTTTTCTGATCTTCTGATTTTCTGATTTTTTTTCTCTGAACACTAGTCATATAAAAATCATTGTCACTTAATTCATTAAATTTTGGTTTCATTGTTTGAATTCACAGGAACACACAGTTAGCAAACACATTTAAAACAATGGATCTATCAATGCAAAATAGAGAATTTCCTTTCTCAAAAATGGTACATTATATCTCTAATCAATCAATTTATGTTTACACGTGAATTGTCCTGCAAATTTTAAGCCCACAAAAAATACAACACAAATCTACGAAATAAGTCAATACCTTCATACAGGACAACAGATTTGTCCGTAACTTTTTCATTCTTTGTCTTTAAATCCCCATTCAGTTTGAAGCAGCTCGGATGTTTTGTCATTGTAACACTCAGTGCCTGCAACATTTCAAATTACACACCTTTATATCCACCATGAAGGAACCATTCCCTGCCTACTTGACAAAAAAAGTCTACATTCTGGTTGTGCTTGAAAATTCCATCTTGACCCAGGTTTCGGACAGCTGGTGAGAGATGATCAGCAACAATGATTTAATGTTACACTTCAAGCACAAAGTGAATGCTGAATTCAATGCTGTTTGTCAAAAAGCAGCAATAAAATGAATTTGTCAATCCTCTGTGGTATCGACAGATCTAGAGAAAATCTTTACACTCAGGATAAAATATTTGAGACTCCAGAACTTAGCAAAGCCTTATGCTTGAGAAACAAATAGCTTACCCTAAGATTTCCCTGTCATATCAACAGGCTGATAGATCTATTAAATCATCTTATCCACAACATTAAAACCAAAGGCAGTCATTATCTGAATTGTTCAGACCAGCAATAGCATATTTGTGTATATAACATGACAAACGTAACAAAAATACTTCCTTCCCACACTTTAATGAATTATGGATTTAACCCTTTCAACACTGTAGACCATTATAAACTCATCCATATCAATGCATGGTAGAGTCTACTAAAGTTACATAGGGGTGAAATGGTTAAAACTACCTGTAATGTTCCGCGGTCAGCCATTTTCTTGATGTCCTCTCCACCCCAAAATGCTCCAGTAGGAATATACAGACCATGAGATCCTGCAGAACTTCTTAAATCAGTTTCCAGGGCAGCATCACTCAGGGCAGTTGGGGAGCCGATCTATCCATGAGAAAAGGCAATTTGTTCAACCTTTAAAAGTCATTGATTTTAAAACAAAATTTTAAGACAGAAATATGTATTACATTCTATGAAATCAGCATAATCTATTGAGAGAAAATGACCAATTTAATAAAGAGCTACTGGATTGTAATTGTATTTATAACAGATAACAAAATGAAACACATACATATTTTAGTTTTGTAAGGAAGTTGTTACCATGTAATCTGCCATAGCAAGGAACTTGGGTCCCCATTGCTTAGTAATGAGTGGGTGGGCTACTTCTACAATCAAATCTGCTTTCCTGAAAAGATAAACAAATATTTTTAAAAAACTTGAAAAAGTAATTTATTTTAAAGACATTTATTGTTAATCATACAGTATTGATTCCCAATCTTTAAAAAAAAGTAGCCAGCAAAACCTGGTGTAAATCATCAACCGACAGTGAATTACTGAGCTAGGCATTTTAATATTAACACAGAACTTCAATTTTGTTTTCAATATCCTTTCCTTGTCGAAAAATCCTATTGTAGTTACAGTTACCTGGATGGAAAATCTGAGAGATTTTCCAGAACAGCTTCCTTATTTTGAAGGCCATCTAAAGCTGACACAGTTCTATTCCAAACAAAAGCTAATTCAAGAGATGCATGCTCCTCAATCTGCTGTACCAGATATTGCCCTGAAGAAAATGGAGTCAACATAAATGTACAGGCACAATAGTCATAAAATCAATTGGTATGTTATTATGCGATATTCACCACAGCTATACATCAAGAAATAAGAACCAATGATGCAAAGACTAAGGCAGGTCAAAGGTCAACTGTCAATTAACTACATAATATGTAGTGTAAGTTGTTGTTTTTATAAATATCAATTACTCTCATTAAATTTAATAGAATATATACCAGCAGAAGTGCAGCTTAGATATTCAGCAAAAAATACTGGTATAGTACAATCTGGACAGTTGTATAACAATATATACAGGTGTTGTACAGCATGTTAACCAGTTTACCAATATATACAGGTGTTGTACAATCTGTTCACTAATATATACAGGTGTTGTACAGCCTGTTAACCAATATATACAGGTGTTTTACAGTCTGTTCACCAATATATCCAGGTGTTGTAATATATACAGGTGTTGTACAATCTGTTCACCAATATATACAGGTGTTGTACAGCCTGTTAACCAGTTTACCAATATATACAGGTGTTGTACAGCCTGTTAACCAATATATACAGGTGTTGTACAGTCTGTTCACCAATATATCCAGGTGTTGTAATATATACAGGTGTTGTAGTCTGCTCACCAATATATACAGGTGTTGTACAGTCTGTTCACCAATATATACAGGTGTACAATCTGCCAAGTGTTTACCAGTATTTATACAGGTACATAGCGATGTGATTGGGAATTGTTAAAATAATAGAGGAGATAAAAGTGAAAAGTGAGGAACACACTAACCCCATTTCATTTTGAGGAAAAGTTATGAGCCCATCACATACTATATACACTGATATTGACTTGTAAAAGATGTGGATTAATTAGGTTGCCTTACAAGCGTCAGCTGGAGGGAATTTCCCTTTAGCTCAACGGTAGAGCATCAGGCTGGAGAGCCAAGGGTCGCAGGTTCGAGCCCCAGCGATGGCACTATCTGTATCTGTATCTGTAGATCCAACCGTATGATGTCGGCTCAGCTATCTTTATCCCTATTCCTCGTCCTATTACAAATTGGTGCTGTTGACCCTCCCCGTTCAAGGTAGGAGAACACTTGGCGGGGAGTCAAAGAACCTGGTATGTTGGTGTTTGAAAAAAGGGGGGAAATTGTATAAAAGATGTGCATGGATTAGGTTGCCAAGGGTCAGCTGTAGGGAATTTTCCCTTGAGCTCAGCTGAATTCATCTATATAGTCGAAAGAAATTATTGATGATATATTTCATATCTACATGCATACTGTGTAGTGTAAAGATGCATACTTCTGAAAATGAATGATATACAGACAGAGGCATAAAGATCGAGGAACTGATATTTTCGATAAACAAAGGTAGATCATGGATAATATCCGATATATCGTTTAGTCATGTTGTTTGAACATTTTTCATGGAATCTCAAAACACTTAATTTTCTAAAATGGCAAGGTTAGTTAGGTAGATTTTTTTAGAGTGATGAAGATCGGTAAACTAGAGTGATGGAGCTAAACGATGTTTGATTTATATCTAATTATTTGAATTTTTCTGTTTTAAATCCAAATATAAAATTTTAATCCAATTTTTATTCAAATTTTACGATTTTGAATATAAATTTATATAAAAAGATCAATTATATGTAAGTTTTTTAATTGAAATCGCTGATTTTTTAATTCAATTGTTACTTTTCTTCACTTTATTTTTAGTAAAAGTGTTATATTCACATGAGAGTTATTTCCCTTCATTTGGCGTCTTTGGTTACCGTAAATTACACGGCATTATGGGTGGATTTAACAGGTGCTTGCTCGGAGCTCCTCCTCCTTAGGAGGGTATGACAAGTGCCAACAATGCCAGATTCGTGTCATAAGGGGACACACTTCCCATAAGGTAAGACAAAATCACTCTAAAACAGTTACACTTCGTGTTCAACGCTTGTTAAATGTTATAACTCTCGTTAATATTTTTAGCGGCAGCCTTCCATTTATGTGGTTGTAGCGAAATGCTATCTTCTTTTTATAAACAAATTTCAAAAGTCAACTTATACTTTGCCTGGTTGGGCAGATATGACAATCGACATCTAAAATTTGCTAAAAAGTCACGATTACCACCAACTCTTAAGATTTGGAAGTAAATATTAACAATAGTTATACCGTAGAAAGATTTTTCTGACGGAACAACTTCTGGTTAAATGGAGGCGCGCTGATAATATCAGCACAGCTGATTTTAGAATCTTTGCCAAAGTAAACGGTCAAATATTGGAACGATATCATTCTGTTAAGTTTAATGAATTGGTTGTCTGGCAATAGACTGTCTTGACAATCTGCAACTGAATCCAATAACCGTGGGGATCCTTAGGGGTTTCTGGTGTTCAGGAAATCCCATTCTCCCCATGATAGTGTCTTCAACAAACATGTATTTTCCAAATTTTACGATTTTGAACCACCCCTTTCCAAACAGTGATGCGCTGTGAATATTTTTTTAAAGTACTCGATCACAAATTTGATTATATATTTTGTGTATTTTTTTTACTTGTTTTGGTATTCCTCAATTTCATTTCTTAATCAATTAATGTAAACAAAGTATATTCAATAGGAAATGAAAATATTTTTTTTTCTGTGCCATTGAATATTCATGGATGGTGTGTAGTCTACCATGTATGTCATTTAAAAAAAAATCCTTGCACTTGATTTTTCTGCCAATGTAATATCTGTGCCGATTATTGTTACCAAATGTGCGGGGGGGGGGGGCGG
>JAUMHH010221455.1:0-12148 GCA_032359455.1 Chlamys rubida
AGATTTACCTCCCTACTCAAGTGACAAGACAAAGCTGACAGATTTACCTCCCTACTCAAGTGACAAGACAAAGCTGATAGATTTACCTCCCCACTCAAGTGTGACCAAAGCTGACAGATTTACCTCCCCACTCAAGTGTGACCAAAGCTGACAGATTTACCTCCCCACCTAAGTGTGACCAAAGCTGACAGATTTATGTCCCACTCAAGTGTGACCAAAAGCTGGCAGATTTACCTCCCCACTCAAGTGTGACCGAAAGCTGACACATTTACCTCCCCACCTAAGTGTGGCCAAAGCTGACACATTTACCTCCCCACTCAAGTGTGACTGAAACTGACAGATTGATGTCCCCACTCAAGTGTGACCAAAACTGACAGATTGATGTCCCCACTCAAGTGTGACCAAAACTGACAGATTGATGTCCCCACTCTAATGACAAAACAAAGCTGAGAGTTACCTTCCCATCCAAGTAAAACTTAAGTTTACCATTTTATCAAAACACCCAAATGGCAGAACGTTTTCTTCTCTAGTCAAGAGACAAGCCTTACACTAACAGATATGAAATTCAACAAGTTGAATATATAGCTTGAAAGCATATATGACTGACTGGTTTTTAAAAAAAAAAAAAAATGAAAAGTTTTCTTTCTGCAGAATGATTTTTAACGTTGTTTGATAGAAACATGATGTAAAGCTTTATTTGCAAGGCTCTTCCCCTTATCAAGTTCTCGCTATGTCATTGCGTATGCAATGCAACAGAGCCTTCGCAGCGACATGCTTAAACTCCTGTCCAACGACCATATCAACCTCTTCAACATGCAGCTTTACAGATTCATTAATGTTCCTTCTATCAAATTCATATCTAAAAATGTATGCAAATGATCTCTCAACAAAGTCAGGGAGTTGGACATTTTGAATCTTTGGTTAACACAGCAATTTCCATTTGGTAGATTGTCAAACAATAAGACAAGGGGCTTGGGACCATCAAGTTGGTGACAGCCCGTCACTCAAGTGAGCCACACAATTATTAACTGGCTGTCACTTCCCTGCACAGTCCTAAACAAATGTGGAGAACCGTAATCCCTCCTAGTCCTATTTGACGGAGCACAGAACTTCAAATCTCTGTACAACTGTGTACAGCTCCCAGTATGTCACGGTCAAAATCAATAGGGAGTTTTAGCAAGTAATACCTGGTTAATTATCAAGTCCCCCAGTAATCCCTGTACTCTAGATCACCCTAATCCCTCCTAACAGACCGGCTCTATACCGAGGGCAGAGATCACGCTCCAGAGTGAGTTATCCCCCCATCCAAAATGTATCAGGCGGTCCATCCCCCGGCTAGGCCAGCACACCTTGTCATGCCCAGTGACAGATCACACCTTATCTGTGCCTGCCATCAAAGAACAGGGCTTCGGGATCAAACCCCCAAAATCCTCAAGCCTTGATCAAACCTTGGGGTTACTTTAATGGCAGAATGGGGGCTTCACACTGTGGGTAACTTTACAGCGCTGTAAGGGGCTCCTCGGTCGTTTCTTTGTCAGGAACCAAGATGACCTCCAGATAGTTTTCTTGGTTCTTGAAATGTTGAACACAAACAAGCAAAAGAAAACCTATCTTGTTACCTTGTGTACAGCCAACAGTTAAGGACTGTCCAGCACAGAAACAGATTTTCCATACCAACAAATTGATGTACACAGTGGAACCTCACTAATCTGAACTATTTGAAAAACTCATTTCCATGTGTCCCTTAAACTTCAATCCATTATATGTATCAGTATATATATATAAATGAAAATCATGGATCAAATACAGCACTGCAGTATATAAATCATTTTTATCAGATGCACAACTGTGGGGTATATATAATTTTTATGTAAATCATTTATAAGATATTGCTCTACAGTATAAATTTGTAAATATTTGTCAGATTTAGCTATAGAGAATTGAAGTTATCAAATTTTTAATTTTAAATTAAAAAAGAAACATTTCAATATTAAAGGTTTTGAATTATAATTGAATTGGGGGCCAAAACCAATCAATCATATAAAGTCCTTTCTTAAAATATGTAATGAGCATTGGCTAATAAATTACTGTTTTAGTTCACACATATCAATTTCTAGGCAATTTATTTTAAACTCATTCACCCCTGAAATTTCATAATGAACTATTCCAACCTTTGAATTGGAATTCAAATGTGTCTTCAGGGGTGAATGAGTTAAATAGTCCTTTTTTTCAAAATAAGATTTCATCAAGAAATTTACAGCTCATTTTCAAACATTTCTTATTTTTCACTATTGACTAAATATCAAGATTTCAGCAAATTGTAGTTCATCATCAGACTGTGTATGACACAGATAGGGTGGATACCCCATTGAAATAATACCAGTATACACATGGTTGTCACAAGCATGACTTGCAGACTACAGGGAAACTGGGACAGAGCATTGTACCCAAGTAGTGTATGGTTCATCAGGGTGTATGACAACGGCAGTATAACTACTCAATAAAACAGTACTCGATGTATTTGTGAGTATGTGAACCCCCCTAAGGACTATCTGGTCCTCCAGAGTGACATACCCCACTCTAGCACTACATGACAAACAGGCTTTATTTTGCTAAAGATTTCCAGTCACACGGGACGCTCTGACAGATACTCGGCACATCAACATTTTTACGATTCTTACCTCGTTCAAAAATGGCACGTAAAAAACTTGAGCTGACTTTGTTGTATTGACATTATGTAAGAGCACTTGTGTCTCAACAACTTAACTAATGTACCGAACAGGTGTAGTTCTTTGTTTCATTGATTACCCATCGAGAGAAACCTAGAAACAGGGGGGGCTGTGGTACGTTGGAGGAACGCGAGTTTAAATTTTCACACCTGGCCCACCATAAAGGTGATTTAGCTTTGAAGTGCCAGGTATCGCCTGTATAGAGCGGTACAGCCTAATCCTAGCGCTGCCACCAAATCCGACCTTAACTTAATTCATGTTTACAAAATCTTTTTGACATGCCAATAACTCAATATTCAATCACCTCACTCCCACCTGTATTTGGCCCACAGAGCGTTAACATTGATAGGGAAGCAAATTCATGGATTTAATATTCAAATAAATTCAGATTTATATTTAAAAAAGTTTTTAATCAAATGAAATTCTTTAAAAAACATTACATGGTTTTAAACTTGAAAGCATTTTTTTTGGTGGTTCTTCCAACATAAATAATTTATCTAGAGTTTTCTTGTTAAAATAAATTTTGATTTGGTATTCTGCAAATTAATCTACCTCTTTATGAAAGTTATAACCAAACACCAATCATGTGATCTGACAGAAACGCACCGGTACCACAAAA
Organism: Chlamys rubida; assembly: GCA_032359455.1. Lineage (NCBI taxonomy): Eukaryota > Metazoa > Mollusca > Bivalvia > Pectinida > Pectinidae > Chlamys > Chlamys rubida. The sequence goes on from JAUMHH010221455.1 coordinate 3,349, forward strand.
TCTTAATACGGCAAACAAACGTGACTCTAAGTTCAATGCGGATACAAAATCAAACAGTCAATCAGCAGACAGATCTAGAATCTGTAACGCAGGCGTTGGAAAATCTACCTGGGAACCTGGTACGCTTCGTCCCAATTCAGAACGACGCCACGATACAGATTACAAACTTACGCAGACGAAATGCACTCATTCACTGCAAATCACTGTGTTTCTATATCCTTCCATCTTGTGTGTAAAACAATCCATCAATCCTGTCATCTTGTACTTTCCTACCGGTGCAGTTATTTCATTACGGTAATAGAATTCACTAATATTACGGCAAACGATATTGTTATTAATGGCCAGAAACTCTAGTCAATATACAATTAACTGTAATTTTGCTTGATTTCCAACATAACTAATAGATGTTGGACATGAACAGACAGTTTGAATTAGAGTAAAAACAATAACACTCCAATCTGTACACGCAGCACGGAATAATAAACACACGTTTAGATCATTTTTTAAAATATTAAATTTGAACATACATAGCGGGCGACTGGTGGTGGAGGATTATTGCCCAGTTGAAAAAGCCGTCTCAGTTTAGCTGCGGTGCTTACACCATTTTCTTTTTGGTTTGTCCAAAATATTTCTGCAGTGGGCAATGTACCGTCATGAGGTATGGCCTAAATACCTTAAGAACCTAAAATTTGTGTCTCATTCATTTCTTTCCTTCAGTCAGTTCTTTTTTCTTCACACTCTAATTCTAATCCTCCTTTTCGTTAAATTTCAGTTTTCAAATGTCCCTTTTTATTTAGTTCCTTACTAATGATATTTCTTTGGGGTTTTTTTCTTTTAATAAGTTTAATATTAATTTTTCCTATTTAGTACAGTTGGTGGCATGCAGATTAAAATCAGCTATCAAATAATTCAAAATTCCAGTTCATTCTTTTCTTTCCATGTTTGTCATTTTATGGTGAAAATAACCAAATTAATATATTTGGAGTTAAGGATCTATGTCCCACTGCACTGTGGTTGTTCCTATCTGCAGTAACCTCCCCTTAACTTCCGTTTTGATATAACTGTAGCTCAGTTTGGCCAGGACAATTCCATTGACCATGTATCTCAATCGGTCAGAGCGATAGTATAACAATCTGAAATCTAGGGTTCCAATATCCGGTCCCGCCCAACTGACCAATCTTACACTCAGAACACTGTAGTTGATTATATTTTGTTTATTTCATCTTTATTATTTCTCAGTTTAATAAGTCCTGTATGGGTTTTTTTCAGAAAGGATTTTTCAAAGCTATAGTCATGACGGAAAAAACAATGTTCAATACTTAGTTACAGTTTTTGGCAGTGGTGTGTGGATCTTTGAATTGTTACTTCCCATCTTTACAACTCTGTCCGTTATGTATTTAACTATTTCAATTTCAATATTTACACCAACAGCATTTAACTTACAATTAATTACACATTAATTCGGGAGAGACTAATTTTCTGTGCTATAAAATTTGATGTTATACAGTAAATGTCGGGAGCACGCGTAAAAGTTTTACAGAATAATTTAGAGAGAAAAGAAGTGTTGAGAAGTTAACGTGAAACAGACGTGTACTGTGGATTACAATCACTCTCAGATATATAATGTAGTTTTGGCTGCAGATATCAAAAATCTATTTGAAATTTAACTTGATTTGACACAAATAACTTCTGATCTTCCAAAGAAAATTAAATCACAACAACTATTCTGTTTTATCCCCCCTGAACATAGGATTTATAAAGTTTGTTTATAATTTATTAACTTGGCAATTCCTTTCAGCAGGAAGCTGATTGTGCCTTAATACACAGTTTAACCATTAAGCCGATACCCCGTTTGTGAACTTATCAACATCAAGATGACATTTCAGGAATGTTCGTGCTTCGGAATTAATAATCATAGCGGTATCAACTGCCCTAGTCTATAGGTAAAACATAAATTGGCCCTACTTCTTAGCTAGATCCCTCAGATTCAGACCTAATGTTGACAAGAGTTTTACGCGACAGCAATAACTCACCTGGGATCAATTTAAAATCTCAGGTAGTATAATTGATTTCACTAACTTTCTTATGTGTGCTTATAACCCTCATTTATATGACAATATCAACACAGATTGACAGAAATTACCCAAAGTAGCTAAACTGGTATAGGGTATATAATTGATTTGGACTACTCTAGGGATGATAAGACCCCTACATCAGAGCCCCGTATTAACTGCCTGTACTGACACTCCCAAAGAACAATAACCCACTTTACATAGTCAACCCCGTGCGCTGATTTACCACTGCCCAAGTAGGTAACGGCACTGTGCTAACTTTTATTTAATTCTATTGGATGTTTTTGAAAGGAAATTGACAAACAAATCCCACAGATTGTCCATTCTGTGTATAATTATCATGATGGAGTGTGGAAAAGTCTACAGAAAGTGTTTCAAGACTTGGCACATCAAGGGAAAACATGCCCATGAATGGGGTGTCTAAATTAATTTTCTACGGCCACATAATAGGTTGTATCATCTGAGAAAGTCCACAGTTTGAAGGTCTGGCTAAAAGCAAATTATGAGTTGTTAGTGGAGAGCTATCCCTTTGTGAAGTTGCGACAAGAATTAACAAGATTTAGCATGACCCATTAACAGAGTATAACAGTTAAAAGTCAATATAACCCCGTGTTTGTATATAACATCTCAAACAGAGGGTGGGAAACTTTTCTCACATTAAAAGAAATCACGGGCAATAAGTCAAAATTTCATGAAACACTGACTTACAATAGGCTTTTATGATAACATTTAAAATTTAAAATGATAATACATTTCACAATTCAATATCCTTCTTCTCTTCCCCAGGTGTCATACTGGAGGACAAAGATTTGACAATTTGATATTCTGTGTAATATTTGTAGTGTTCAGATTAGATTTCCACACAGAAGGTACAAGGTATATCCTTTGGTTTGTACAATACCTGTGTCAGGTTACAGTAAATATTGTACAATACCTGTGTCAGGTTACAGTAAATATTCCACAGTTACTTACACGATAAACTTACGCTTTGACATTTAATTCCAAAAGAAAATGCTACCATTTCTTTAAAACTATTTTCACTCAAACAACAATTACAGAAATATCTTCACTCAAATTAATTTTTCTATTCTGTAAGAATCTTTTTGGAAAAAATTGGGTTTTTTTTTTTTTTGGCAATGTATGTGCTAAATTCACCTATCTGGTTGTGGGTTAATTGCCATTGAAATATCCCATAATTTTCTGTCCTAACACGGTTATTATAAACCAGAACAAGGACATCAAAACACCTCATGATTAATTAGAATTAAAATAGTATATTTTTACCGATGACACTGAACAAAAGCAATTTAATTAACCCTTTCACCACTGTAGATCATAATTGAATCATCCAGACAAATACATGGAAGATGCTATTTAAGTTACATAGGGATGAAAGGATTAAATCAGACTGTAGTCACAAAAGTAAATGACTTCTAATTTTATCTACTTCTTAAAAGTATAAAAAGTGTGTTTAAAATAATTTGATTTAATATATATTTTATAAACCCAAACAATAATATTTTTTTAACTAAAGGTAAAACTTACAAACCAATTCTATTTCCACTTTGGTTTTAAATTAATTTTTTTATTGCAGCACTGAAATCAAAAGTATTTCTAAAATTGAATGATGTTACTATTCAAATGTTTCTCAGAGCTTTTGACGAATACAGACATATTATTTACTGATTTTCATTTCTCAATGATTTTCTGGGTAAACGACTTCAGGAAAAGTCAAGCTTTTAATTCCAAGCACTTGTCCAGAGAGTGATTAACTCTAGAAATTCTGTATTTAATCGGCCATCAGCTAGTCAATACCAGTGATCTCCACTTCCTCCCTCGATTAAGTAGTGTCCCCCCAACTCACTACATTTACAGAACTAGGCCCGGCCATTGAGGGCCCCGACACATTAAGGTGAACAGCTATTTTGTTTCGATGAATATGCTGTGTTTTCGAACAGGTAAACAGACGAGAGATTTAAGTTTTCGTGATTTTGCCCCGATGACAGTTTGATGGAGATAAACGAGCCGACTGCCAAATGCGTTAGGATTAGGTCTTTATAGGATGGGTAGAAGGTCGCTATTTCAAATAACCCTTTCCGATCATAGCCATTTGATGAGTAGTAATTTTCGGAAAACGGCGAGGAGGAAATATTCCATAAATCATTGCCATTGAAGTATCACTTTTAAACATATTTTGGCATGAAATTTATGCTTAAGCTGCATGTAATTCACACATTTGTATAGAACAGCCCCTTTTTCTCCCTTTTTTTCCCCTTTAAACATAAAACATTTTGATGCATGATTTGAAGTGATGGTCTAACAAAAGGACATCTCATTGGTGCTTTGTCATGGGATTTTAACCGAAAAACAGTTTTCAAATTTAGAATATGAATTGTTTAGGTACAGCCCATTAGTATGAAATCTAGCAATAAAGATGGAAATAATATTTGAATCAGATGGAAATAGTCCCGATCGGTAAGGTTGTTACCTAGGAGGGGAATGGTATGAGGGGGGACTTAATCACACTTTGACGAGGGAATAAGGCTGTGCATCTGTCCGCTATATCAAAGACTTGGCCAGGTAAGAAAGGCGGAGTACTAAATCAAAACCTGGCGAGTAAATAAAGTGAGCACCGTGACACCGCCACAATAAGGTCCAGATGACAAATTGACCAAATTATGCATTTATTCGTGGAGAGGGTGATCTGTATCGCAAGACAATAACCAAGGGTCTTAACTTTGGGCGGACATCATTGAAATACTATTCCCTGGCCTGGGAAAGCTTAAGTTAAAGGCTAGTAGAATATTCAATGCATATAAAACACCAACTCGCTGCCACCTAAACAAACTGCTTTTTTTATGAGGACGAAATAAAACCAAGTTTTGCCCAATCCCTCCATAATGGAAAAATTTGTTGTGGACTGTTTGTAGGGGGAGACTGGCTGATTCGTTGAGCACCGGCTGTATTAAGTGTTCAGGACCCACTTAGCACAAGCTGATTAAATAAAACAACTTCCATCAGTGTTAAAATAACACTTGTTCACTTTTCATTTAAATCAGAGTAGTTAATGGTCACTGTGTGATTGGCTTGTAATCCAAATTCATGAATTTGGGGGAACACATCTCCACCGCAGTTTAAATCTGTCAAGCCCTGATCTCTATGGGGCTTTGGGCAGGGTGATAAATTCCTATCTAATAGTTTTCGCCTTGTCATCTGATTCCACAATAAGCTTGCATAACCTGCCTATTTGATAAAATACAAATCCCTGTCCTGTGATTGGAGACATAAATAACTGTTTTTCATCAGATAAGAAATAGCCAGGGATACATACCCCACATAGGCCCAGACCAGATAAGTTCCTCCAAGTTATACTACTCTAAACCATCCCAAACAAGAAGATCACAATTTCTATTATCTTGGCGAGAAAATTTCTGCATTTATGTTACAAATTACTCCAGCCATAAATCTGAATGACTTACAACCATCAGAAAGGATGAAACATCTCCTGATAAGTCTTCGTTCTGCACCTCCCTCTAATCCACCCAAACGTGTCAACTCCTGTACTTTGGACTATCATAAATTCGAAGTTACTTGAAAGGATAATGCTGGTTTATGTAAATTTAGAATTTCATTTTGTTTGTCTTCCCAGTAAAAAATCTGTCTCACTTAGTAAATGCTGATAATAACTTTGTCAAAGCTATATGTATGGTAATATACAGGTTAAGTAGTATCCATGTTGACCTCGGTAAAAGTTAATAGCTGTCCACTCAATCCATATAATTAACAATCACAATCACCGATGTACATTTCAGGAAATGTACAACGCCAATGTCTATTACTGTAGCTTGTCTGCTGTAATACCTTTCCTCGATATGTTACAATGTATAACTAAAAGTTATTTTGTTAAACCATGATCCCTGTTATTTGGGACCCATGTACTATACGACTCCCCAAACTTCTCCTGTTATGTTGATATATAATGTTGATATATAATATATAATGTTGATATATAATGTTGATATATAGAGTATCAGTTATCACATCACAGAATTGTTAATTATTATCAACAAGTTTCAATACATGATCTTGACACCATGCTTTGTACATCTTTATAGAACTATTAATTAATTTGATTTCCTTACAGAAATCAATCAATAATGATAATTCACATCAAATTTTCAATCCATAATAATCTATGTATAAAGTTTCTCTTGATTTCACGTAAAAAAAACAATCAATTTTTCATTTTAGCACTTTGATCACTACTTCATCCTGTTATTTTAAATTTTTTATATAATAACTAATTTTGTATTATTAAACAATTTTATTGAAATTATAAATTCAACCATTGTTTTTTTTTCAAAATACTTTTAGCTTTGAGTTTAACAAGCTACCTATTCTTTATACATGTATAAATCTTTTGTTATTTTGGTTCTAATTTACTTTTAACACCTTTTATGAAAGAAATTTCCTTTTTTTTATCAATTCCAATTGATTACTTATCAGCTATACATGTATTTACTTGTCACAAGACTCAAACCATATTATATATGCAGATACACATTTTTTACTTTACACCACATTATCAGAAGGTTGGAAGCATTCTCATTGGTCAATTTATTGAACTATGATCATCATTGACACTTTCATTGGGCAAAATATTAATTACTAAAGACACCTAGCTACCGTAAGTAAAACATTGTATCATTATGAGGAACTTCTATGCATGAAACAGTAGCCATTCAGATTGATGTCTCGCCTGTGCCCCGCTTCAACCATCAATGCACATGTCAAGTTTGGTTGGTCTAGCAGATATAGTTTCAGAAAAACTAATTTAAACATTAAACGCAAAAACTTAATGAAGATGCTGACAAAGCCAATGGACCATGAAAGATAGGCCGCATCCAGCATTTGATGCAGTCTCGTTCCCGCTACTTCGTGGTGGCGAGACAAAAATGGCAAAGTTTGATAAATTATAGTCCTTGGGTTGTGCCTGCACTATTTATTTACCCCTATAGATCACCACTTATACCATCCCCTAACCCCTGATTGGAACAACAGTTATACATGTATGTTGCATATAAATTATATATGGTCTAAGAGATCTGTTTTCAATCAGTACTGCGGTCCTATTGAAACCGCATTAGACGCTCACATGCAAGCTTTGTACAGACTGCAAGACACGTCTCTCGGACCATATAATGTACGGGCGACATATATCTGCTGTTCCCGATTGTTTTGATTGAGGGTTAACGGGTTTGTATATACTATATCAAGGACTTTAACTTTATTTCACCTATCAACTTAAAAAGTGTACAATAAAATATATAGCTTAGACACTCACCTTCGCTACCTATAAAACTATGTGAAGTCAGCTTGCTGGAATCCCATACACATAAAGTTAAAAGTAACTTTAATATTTTTGATTTTTTTAATAAACAAATACCAATAAAAGAATCAGTGTACATATATATTTTGATAGTAAGTGTAATATGAACTTCAGATTTGCCTCAGATAGTTTTCTCCTCAATCCACATCTTAACTCATTCACCCCTGAAATTTCATAATGAACTATGCCAACCTTTGACTTGGAAGAGTTCAAATGTGTCTTCAGGGGTAAATGAGTTAAGGGTTGCCAAAGTTGAAAATATCTATATAAATATATTTTAAGACCTTGCATAACAAAGAGGTCCAACACAAGATGGACCCAGTGCCAGGGTGTCAAACAAGTGTCTACAAGCACACGTAACCCATTCACCCCTCATCAAGTCACATTTGGACCTTACCAAATCAAAGATTAGGCAAGTCCAGTTTAAATATGTAGGGGTGATTGAGTTAATTGCTGTTAAATGTTGCCACTGTTATTGAATGGCTGCATATATAAATCATAAATATGTTGAAATCCTTGTTGCATTAAAGAGGGTCCTTTTGCATATAGTTGGAATGAAATAATTGAAAAATAGTTTGGTTCTTCTGAAATTTTATGCTTCAAAGGGACATGGAGAAATTTGTACATGTAAAATGCAAACTCTGGTTAGACCTTAAGGCCAACTGGGAATTGAAAAGTTTTTTCTTGATTTCGTATCAAATAAGAATTGGATAAGACATTTATTATAGAAAAGTTCTTGTTTATAAAGTTTATACAGTTATTGGCAGTTCATGATCACATGCCCCGCGTCTGTTAGTCACACAGTCTAGTCGCCTGTTTCTAAGATGTTTTCCGTGTCTATACTTAAAGCTACACGACACCATGTAATGACCAATTACAGATACACATAGGTACGTCTACGCGTGGTGTGTACTGCCCGTAGTTGTATTGAATGGCCTAGGCCTGCACACTTGAGGATCACAAGGTGTTAACTAGATCATTAATAGTTAATGGGGGTCGTTTACCATACCTGTATGGTCATTACTTACCTGTACTGTACATGTATTGTTGATCAACTACGATGGTCAAGGTACGAGTACATGTATAGTCAACTGGTAAATTAAATCATACATATTTAAGATGTCTATCCGATTTCAATTGCAACCTAACTTCAATTACTACCAACATATCTCAATGCCCTGACCCCCCCCCCCCCCCTACCTCCCCACCATTTCTTATAAAAAAATCCTTTTCACATCTCCCTTGATACCTCATCTAAACCCGTTTAACCCATCCACCCCTGAAATTTCATAATGAACTATTCCAACCTTTGACTTGGAAGAAATCAAATGTGTCTTCA
>JAUMHH010221466.1:0-12147 GCA_032359455.1 Chlamys rubida
TAACCGTCAATATACCAAGTATTACGTCCCAACTATAACCGTCAATATACCAAGTATTACATCTCAACTATAACCTTCAATATACCAAGTATTACATCTCAACTTTAACCGTCAATATACCAAGTATTACATCTCAACTTTAACCGTCAATATACCAAGTATTACATCTCAACTATAACCGTCAATATACCAAGTATTACCTCTCAACTATAACGTGAATATACCAAGTATTACATCTCAAATATAACCGTCAAAATACCAAGTATTACATCTCAACTATAACCGTCAATATACCAAGAATTACATCTCAACTATAACTGTCAATATACCAAGAATTACATCTCAGCTATAAACGTCAAAATACCATGCATGGCCTTATGTTGTTTAATATGACAATGACACCGTGTCTATATTGGTCAAGGTAGGGTGGATTACATCATTCATGAATCCACCACAATCTATGAAGTAATTCAACATGATGTGATTGAACAAAAAATAATAATGTAACACAAACACAAGTGACTGCGCCTTTAAAACATGATAAGAGATACAGTATGAAAAATGACTTTTTTTTTATTTTCTATTATATTTTCCAAAATTTTATGACATAAACATATATATATATATACATACACTGTACATGGACGTCTACAATCGCCTTTAAATAAGGTACGTACTGTTCAAAATATTCGATCACGTATCAGTATTCGTCATACATATATATTAACACATAAGTATAAATTCACATTTTTTATATAAAAAATAAACTTCCGGATATTCTTGTCCGTACTCTATTCTAATTTTTATTACAATCTGATTTCCGGTTTGAGTCACGATGGTGAACAGACTTCGCACAAACGTTATTATAATTAAGTAATTTAAAAGTGTAATTAAGCATAGAGGGAACCTGTCAAAAGATAGGTCAGTACGTGTATATCTCATCTAAATATACAAAAATTCTTAGTTAGAGAAACAATGTCTTATTAACCAACTTTTATCAATTAGTTTATTATTTTAATGATATCTGCCAGAGATATCAAATTTTTAATTATTAGAAATGTATTTGGTCATTTTAACTGACCTAATCAAATAAAGAATCCAATTGAGTCACATCATTAAATTTCAATTAACCGGTGTTAAGTGCAATGTGTACTATCGATTAAGTACCTAACACACATTAAAACGACAACGGCTATTTGTTAAACACTATACCTCTACCTGGTGATACGTCGTGAGCGCTCAAAGGGTTATACATTATAGCAGAAGGTCAAAACTCCCACTCATAGTTTGTCTCCTGTCTCTTATAATTGTGCTGAGACATCGAAATGATTACTTTCACATCCCTTCATCACGTGTATTCTACATGAGAGTAATAAGGTATTTAGGAGGGAATTTTGACAGGCTGGATAATACTATAAATACCTCCATGATTACTAGGAATATAATCTTTTAGGTAGAACTATTTCAAGCCAAGAGTTGTATCAAATATGGAAGGAATGCTCATACAGGTAAGTGCAGGAATTTAATATCATACTTAGTACTACTTAGACATATATAAAGGCCGAACTTGGAGAATTCCATGTACAAGACAGGTATTACAATGAACAAAATTCGTTAACAATTTTTTGTCATAATTCCTATTATCTAATACTTTTGAATAGTGTAATCATCAATAGGCGGACATATGATGAGTACTTTAATAGATACGAATGCCAAACTTGCGAAGTTATTTAGATATATAATGAAGCCTTTTGTATGTTTCTTAACTCTTGTAAAAATAATTATAAACGAGATGTTTTATGTTCAGCATTAAAACTCCTTTCTATTATTATCATGTCTTTCAATAAGTTCTAGTTTCAATTCTGAACATTTAATATCATAACTGTAGATATCTTGAAACAGAAGCGTCTTGCGTAGAGCTGCTCTATATGAAACATAGGCTGTACTTATCCCCGCCATATACATTATAAGTTGTCACAGGGAGCCTTTTCAAAAGATTGAAACATTTGCGTCCAGATAATTCTTTCAGTACATATCCTAATTTAACGCTACTGTACACTGGGATCTTAAATATGTTTGAATATTATCTGTAATTGTAAGGTAAAGCCCTATGCTATTTTTTTAATATTTTATACAAAAATCGTATGCTGGAACATGAAATTTGTTCTGCCTTTTTCTAGTGTGTTTCTAAGCACATTGTTATCTTTAATTTTAAACTGAGATTTTCTTTTAACTACATTCACTCTTTGCTTCGACTAAATGTTGGTTCATTTGTTATAGTGGTATATTTCTTCCATCGACTTCCGGGTTACGCAGTTGTCATCACTTAAAAATATGACGACATAATCTAAAAAGATGTTGATGGATTCTTAGATTTTTCTATAGAAAAATTATGTCGACATACATATGTCGTAATTTTGGTCGGTTAATTTAGTGATTAGGTGATTAATGAAGAAGAGGGAAATTGTACCCGAAGGTGTGGAATTCGGCTTAGAACCGAGGCTTTTCAGATATTCTAAGCCCAAATTCTACACCTGATGGTAGAATTCTTCTATCCCAATACCTACACGAGGGTTGACTCATTTCCTCCCAGCTTGTTACAAGGAATTTTAGTCAAAATCGACGAAGGCATTGCGAATGTAATACTCCTTACATTATGTTTTTAAAATATAACGTACAGATTACCTTAGAACATCTTTTGGTAAAAGGGAGGACGGTATGGCTACCGGGGATATAATTAAACCTTAAAGGAGTTAGCCGAGCAAGTTTGTTAACAAAATATGTATTTCCATCAGGGATACTTACTGTGCTTTTGTAGTAGATATTTTTATACTGACAAAACGTTTCAATTTAATACGTCACCTATCACATTGGGGGTCAACAGACGCACGTATGAAGAATTGATAGCACTACTTCAAGCTAAGATTTAAAGAGAAATTCTTTAAACATGGTTAAAGTTTTGCACGAAGCTTTTCCGAGTGCTTAACTTATGCCTAGGGTTGAACATTTCTGCATCACACTTGAGTGTATTGGTTAACTTTCCCCTATTTCCCTATCTTAAAAATACTATGTGATTATTAAACCAGCGTCCTTATCAATGGCGCATGAGATGTATGACAAAATTGATGACGTTACCTTTCTAAATATAACACTTCATAAAGTGATGAAGCGATGATGACGTGTTCAGAACCATAACGCGTCTGAGCTGTTATGTCCTTGGTAGGTAAAGACAGTTTCTTATATCAACTATGAGCTTCACATATCAAGGCTTAAGATATCAACATACGTATTAGATATACAAAACATGTATCAGGAAACAGGGGGGGGAGTCCTTTTCTTTCATAACGGTTAGATACATGTTACACTATTCATTTTAAGGTTTCAAAATACACATGCAGTCAATTTGCGATCGAGTTAGAACTCGTAATGATATATGACGTCACAACACGAACGTGTTGTAAATTGACGTTATAGCCAGTATAATAGTCAATGGAAAGTGTTATGGGGTTACTCGCAGTGTACCACCTAATATGTGGTGTGGGTCTGTGCAAAATAAATGGGTAAAACAAAAGGCATGGGGAAACCTTTTGTATTCAAGAAATTTGTGTTATCTTCCGACACCTGGATGATATATTGTCAAATAATGCCTGCAGTTCTTTGTGCACAATAACATTACTTATGTTAAATTTCGTGTGTTTATGTATAAATTATAAGATAAGTATGTAACTGTTTTTTGATAAAATTTGATAAAATTTGATAAATTCTACGAAGGTTTACTACTGGTATTGTTAGCTTATGTTTGTACATCGAGTGGTATACTGGATTTCACAAAATTACTCAAAACATGTGAGATTTAAATTTAGTTTTAGTTGAATTGACCGAGCTTTAACTATCAAATACGTTATTTGCCCAACGGGACACTAACACAATAAGCTGTTTAATACGAATTCATTTCGATATTGGTGTAAAATTGTGTATCTTATATGGGAAACATTTTGAATCAATGGTGATAATGAGTTTAAAAAGACATGTTCTTGAAAATAGGTTTATTTACCATTTGCGTTTGACTATATATAAAACAAATCATGCTTGAACAGTTGTTTGGTCCTGATGGAAGTGGTTTATAGTTGTACTAAAAGTAACATCCTCGGTCTGTCTAAATACAGATTACAGACTGCTTTAAATAAGCTTGAGTAGATGTGACACTATCTAAACAGCATCGCTTATGTGCCATTTATCTTTAACAAAAGTGATATCTGGTCATTTCCAAGCCGAACAATGTCTCCTAAAAGCGTTATATAGCTATTTACTTCATCAAAGTCACCAGTGGTATTGTTATAATGCGAATAAGGATCGATCTGATCGCCTGTTGTAGGTCTAGTCCCACGTCACAATAGTATGATACTGACGTGGACGGTTAAACAATTTATAACATAATACCTGTCGGGATTCCCTTTATAGAAACACTTAGAATACTTCTATCGATGGAATTTATAGATAATGTAACTGACCAACCTTTCATTTAAGAAGTTCCGTTTATAGGATAGACAAATTAGTAAGTTAGTTAACAAGAAGATTTTTAGTTTTTTTGTTAAGTCAAATATTGTTTATGGAACTGTGTCTCATTAAGAATCAGTCAAAATGTTCATAAAATTTGGGCAATTAAAGTATAACTATTGAATTTAGGTTATGTATTATTTTACATAATATATCTGTGACTTGTGTTAGAGTTAAGGTTATATGCTACCTTACACATTATACCTGTGATATGTGTAAGAGTTAAGGTTATATACTACATTACACATAATACCTGTGATATGTGTAAGAGTTAAGGTTATATACTACATTACACATAATACCTGTGATATTTGTTAGAGTTAAGCTGAGACTGACTTACACGTTATATTTATGATTTTGTAATAGTGGAAGATATCTGCTACTTAAAAATAATATCCGTTATTCATGTTAGAGTTAAAGTTATACTTGTATATGCAATCTAAATAAGTAGCCCTGTAGTTTGTGCGTGATAGATAACGTTATATTCTGAATTACACATCATACCTGTGGTTTGTTTAACGGTTGAATTTAATGCTATCTTATACATAACACATGTATGTTGAAGTAATATGAAATACATCTTACTTATTATTTATTGACCAGGGATTTCAAGTATATTTATTATATCCAAATTAACCACTTGTCACTTAAATACTTTTTAATACAATCCCAATGTCTTTCAGCATACCAATTTGTCTGCCATTAAATATACCTGGCTAATAGAGGGGCCGCGGTGGCCAAGTTGTTAAGGCGTCTTACAGTCAGCTACCACTAGCTCTCCACCACTGGGTCGCAGGTTCGAGACCTACGTCGGGCAGTCGCCAGGTACTGGCCGTATGTCGGTGGATTTTTTCCGGGAACTCTGGCTTTCCTCCATCACCAAAACCTGACACGTCCTTAAATAACCATAGCTGTTAATAGGACGTAAAATACAAACAAACAAACAAATCCAGGCTTATAGTAAATTAAAGTGACCAGGTAGGGAAGTTGGTTTTCTATAAGCTTGTCAAAACTTCCTTAACGATAAAGTAAAATACTGATTATAACCAATGTCTTTAAATTGACAAGAGCCAATATTTTCTGAATCAATAATGAAGAAATCCCTTATGGTATAGCTATACGTTTTTGCGGCAGCTATAAGGTGAACTTCCACCTAATTGAGCATGCATAAATCACTTCCCAGCCGAAGCGAGAAGGTAAATTCACGCTAAGGCACCTACCATCTTTGGAATAAAAGTGCAGGCATTTATTCTGAATCAATAGCATCTCCCAAACAATACACCAACTATCGTTATAAATGAGTCATGTGTTTTATGTTTAAACCTATGCATATCGTATGTGCGTATTTTCATATTCTCCCTTCGGCTTCAGTGCCCTCTAATGTGTAATCTTCTCGTTAGACTCGTTTCTTTCTATTAAGAACCAACTGTGAACAAAACTATGTTATAACGCGTATGTATTGTTTGCTTGTAGTGTATTGCGTATGTTGAAAGTGACACTAATATGTTTCTTTTGATACCAAACGCACTGTGTCGTCAACAGCGTGGTCCATTATAACAAGCAGCTTGTTTTTTCTCATTGCAAGGCTCGCAGGTTGTATTATTTTCGGTCGTAGCTATATTTATTACTAGCTTTTCCAAGAGATAGAATTGACCTCACTGGACTCAGCTATAAGCTTTCGTTAGGAGACATATATTTTTAGTATCTGACCGCTTTTAATGACCTTAGTTGACTAAACAAGCGCTTTAGCTAAGCTAAGGGTAGAGAAATTCAGATTTTAAATTCCAGTGCTAAACTGATGGATGGAATGCATTAAATGCCAATATAAAATTGATCATATGGAGAAAGGATTGTGATAACGAAGTTTCTAATCCTCCATTAAATATCAATAAAAACAAAAGCAATATATTATTATGTAAAATTGTTTAAAAAAAATAAAAAAAAATCTATGCCTTATTTTGGGAAAGGTATCAGTGAAACAGCCTTGAAACGCCAGTTTTAGAACAGTGGGTAATTGGTCATTGGTTACATAAGAATGTAAAACTTTATCCGTTGAATACAAAAGTTTGTTAAGTGTTTTCTGATGTCTTGATAACAGTAAAACGGACGGAGAGGTTTAACTAACAAAATTAAGGTGAAAACATAATTATAGACGATAAAAGGGTAATATGATAACTTGGTTAGATGAGAAAAGAAAAAGTCGATAAAAGGGTAATTTGATAATCTGCCAAGACGAAAAAAGAAAAATAATAGATCGATAATTAAAAAAGGCCACGCTTGGTCTATAAATTCTTACTAAGATAATTTTAAGATGACCTCGTTGCTCTTGTCCTATGAGTGCAGATATAGTAGATGTCACTGATGTTCCGTCTTTTCGTATTGCAGAGTTATCTTCTCTTGTGAGCAGGTATTGATTGTTACGTCATTGGTTTGTGTGAGAAAATTACGTCGTTTTCTCAAAAATTGATGACGTTACTCTCACAAACAAATGACGTAACAATCAATACCTGCTCACAAGAACAGATAACTCTGCAATACGAAAAGACGGAATAGCACTCAACAATACAGGTCTTTCCAATGAAGTCGAAAACGGTTTGAAAAAAATCTGCCAGGTCATGTTTTATGAATAAGTCTAGACCTATGATTGTTTATGTTACTTTGATATTGTATTAAAAAGGGAGGAGAGGGAAATCTGGACGTTTTAAAAGAGAATTCAATATGATGAATGTACTTTTCCGCTAACCCACCCAGCTATACGGTAAACGTAATCAAAAGGATAGACGTTTATTGTTTCCAGATCTCAGACTATAAGTATTAAAACACATGTGTACGCATAAAAATGTAATGGAATAAGGGGAATGAAATGCGATTTAATCATACTTTTGGGACATTTCCAGACATATGGTTATTTTGTGTTATAATGATAGCATCTTAGCAAAAAAACAACACAGAATACCAAACAATTAATCAAAGTGGAGTTAACAGAAAAACAATAGGCTTCATTCCAGATTCATAGCAGGGGAGATAAGAAAAGATTTTAAGACTGCAACTAATGTGTTTTGGTTTAATTTCAGATTCATATACTCTTGGTATGTGGGATAATGGTATCGACACAACATATACCCCTAGTGCCGAATAGAGATGAATATAATGTGGGAGAGGAGGACGGATCAAGCGATAACACTGAGGGTAATTCGCCATATTTACAAAAAAGAAACGAACCATTTTCGGAGGACGAAGAACTTCCCTGGTCGTGTGGCATGGAGTACACGTGGACGGATTTGGGTCAAAATCACCACCCACGCCACGTTCGAGAAGCCAACTGTGTGAATTCTAGTTGCTGGTACGGCCATTACTCATGTGTGCCGCTCACTTTTAACATTAAAGTACTATACCCCAACGATCATGACTCTATTGACGGTAAGCTTCCCGCAGCCTTGAGACAGGACTACGTATTCCGTGACGTCGGCGTTACGGTTGGCTGTCAGTGCGTGCGTAATATATAATGTCTAAAGGTCAGTGACGTCAGCGGAAGCTGTAAAGCGACAAGCACAACCGATAATACGACAGTAAACGTTTACACGACGGTACCGTCCCGGACACCTGACGTTAACACAACACGACATTGCTCAATTTATCTTTTTCTGATATTGTCATTATTGATGCTTAGACTGCGTTGGCGGTTGGGGACACCTTTGTTATGTTGAGTTATTGCACTCGTGATAGTTGGCAACGAGATGTGAATGGCAACACATTTTCTCCTCTATTTTCTCTTCTCATCTAACGTTATTTGTTCGAGCTTACAGCATCATGATGTCTCGTGTCCCTTCAGTGCAGCAAAGAAGCTTACCAGACGATGATGTGGTTGATTTAGCTAAAGTTGCTACATGGTTGCAGATATTACATGAATATGATATATCATATATATAAATATGGCATAACACATAATTGTAACTTTGATCGACTGTCAATATAGTATGATAACTGCAAGTTTATTCTACAAGCATTATCAGAGAAAAAAACGTTCATAGCGCTATGAAAGCAATTTGATCAGCGTCATTTTGAAGCTTCTTCATCCCGCCTTGAATTGGACAACTATTAGAAGCAAACATTTAAGTGAGGTAAGGATGTTCCAGGAATCTTGTTTGCACTGACGACACAGATAAATCAAAATCGAAAATATCGGAGAATGTCAATATTTAGGTCAAAAATAGCCTAATATTCAAAATGTAAATATAAAGATTGAATGTTCAATGTTCATGCCGCATTTATTCCAACGTGGAATTACAAAAAATACCGTTCACTCCTTATATGGAATAGCATTCAAACATTTACCGACAAACATGACATCAGCCACTAGTTTAAGAATCTGGGTGTCATCTTACGTTAAAAATATTTTCTCTTATAAAAATAAGACTTATTACGGGAAAGCATATATGCTTACCTATTTGCCTGTCTAGTTGAGCGTGATTTAACGTATTTTTTTTATACCGGTAGCAGTTTCTAAACAATGACGTTAAACTGTTTCACGTTCTCGGCGATAAATGCGACATTTATTTCTTATATAGGTTTCACTTGTTTGTACAATGTCTATATTGGTAAATCAGGACACCTATATTTTTAGCTTAAAACAAGTGTAATAAATTGTGTGAGAAATATGAAGCTGATCGTATGAGATAACAATAATATTTAATAATGGTTTAAAACTGTCTGAAAACAAGATATATTAGAATTATGAACTTAAGCAATTGTCTATTATTAAACGACAAAAACGTACATTGAACAGGGTTACAAAATATCTGAGACATATTTGTCAGGACTACATGCGTATTTTCCTTTACGTTGAGCGCCTTTTAGTCGGGGAAGCAAACTTCTGAAAAGATGTGCTTTATTGTGTTTCACGGATATGCATCAAACATTAGGAAATATTATTCATATTTTTATGAATTTAGCGCATCTGGTGGCTTACATAGTGCTTTACATTAAAACACTTAATAGCAAGAGTCGACACCTAACTATTATATATATTAGCTGTCATTCTCTATTTTTAGGTTACTCAAACTCATTTACTACTTCACAATTTCCTAAGCGGCGAACTTTTAAGGAAATACAGGCTATGAGTCACAATACATTTTTGATACTTTATATTTTCTCTTCTTTTTTTTTTAAATTTGAGGTCATGAAATATTTTGATTACCATGTATGGAACCAAAATATTAAACTTTATTATTACCACAGCCATTATTGTAAAAAGTTTTTAGTCCTTTTCAAAACATGTATTCCAGAAAATTCAATTGTTTGGATGCATTTTACAATATTGTGTTATTCGAAATTTGAACATTGAAAAAAGAACTGAACCGAAATTGAAAGGAGAATATTTCTAGTAGAATTCCTTTTCACGATTACAACTGATGCAATGTTTGTCGATGATAACGTGTTGGCGCTGCTTTTATAAGAAAATAAATAAACAGCTATCAGACAAACTTAAATGTTTGCATTCAATCCGTTACAATTACCAGTTATTTTCATGGAACCTTTAAGCTGGTGCTAGACATGCCTTTTTAGTTCCAGAAACGTTGAATGTTGATCGAATGTAGGGGATTTGCTTGAAATCCCTTAAAAGATGAAAGTTTATTCAAAATTTTGAGTAAGACGAGAAAGTTTGTCAAATGGTAATTTTGTTATTATGAGCCTCTGGCGATTAATTTGTATATATGTTTACTTTGAGGCTTTGCATATTTTTGCATTTTGTCGCATTTTGTACGAGTGTTTGATTGTGAATTGAATATTTGTTGAAAAGAATAAATAATTGTACTCAATGTGGGATTATTTTCTTTTGTGTAGAAATTTTGGATACAGTTAAGATGTGCGTTATGCACAAACAAGGAGAGAAGTGCGGGGTAGATATAAATTTTGGTCCTAAATGTGAGGAGATATTCACTAGGGCAGATATTGAAGTCTAGGGCTGAAACGGCGTAAGCTATTAGAAAAAAATCAAGTTTGTTTTACCATGTGGGGTTTATTTTAGACAAAAAATCCTTCATTAAATAGTCGCCAATTTCATTTATGTTAACAATGTTGATTAACCGAATTTATGAGGTCTGTATGATGTAGGCAGAAACAACCCGAAGGTGTGCAACCTTTATGGGTGATTGATTACCTCTGCCACACTTCCCCGGAGTAGGAGGTTAGGCCTACACTTCATCAAGTGATAATACCATGGTGACGTTTTCAGAACAACAGAGCCTGTTAGCTGTCTTTCCCTAAAAAGGGACTGACAAGTTTATGTTTTACCTAGCAAATAAAAACAGGATATAATTGTGTTGTGTAGGAAAAAGTGATGTGAAAATTTGGCATTTTCATTATATATTAATAAGTAGTTTAGTGTGTAAAAGTAGACATTCCTACTTTGCTTAATCAGTAATTGAACCACACACTAACATTATCATTTGTTATAGAACACGGTATATAACAGGTACAGGGCTAATAACCAGGGATTAGTAACTAGAGTTGTTAAGTAAATTCATTACTTACATACCCCAAGTAATCAAATCAGGGTTGGTCAAGAAATCGCTCGCATACTCCTGGTAAAAACATCAGGAATGTTAAAAAAATTAACCCAAGTACCAAGTAATCCAACCAGGGTTAATCAATTTAACATTCGCATAGCCAAGGTAATAAAATAAAGTTTGGTCAAGTAATCACTCACATACCCCTATTAATCAAATCAATTACTTACACTACCCTTGTTATTATCATGACAGTCAACAACAATAGATAGTTACATACATAGATCTTAGTCCGACGTTGAAAACAGACAGATCGAGTTATTTGTCCAGTGGGAATTCCCATGTGTAAGCGTAACGCCAGAGTGCAGTACATGGCCACTCAGCGAAAAGTACTGATATAATTTTACTTTAGCCGTAAATTGATTCTAATTCGCAAATTTAATAAATTTTCTCTTCTTTTCTCCTATCTGTTTGATCGAATCATGGTAACAGTAAATGCACCTTGAGGTAACTTTTGATCTAAACAATACTGTTGTGTATCAAAGACAATCTTCAAAGTGAGTTTGCCGTTTCACATGTTTCAGAAGTAGTTTCCTAAATGAACTTCAGACGACACATCAAGTGATTAACTGTTTTTGCAATATCGATTTAGTTTATTTGCTTTGTGTTTTACGTCCTTTTAACAGCTATGGCCATTTAAGGACGTGCCAAGTTTTGGTGGTGGAGGAAAGCCGGAGCTCCCGGAGAAAAAACACCGACTTAAGGTCAGTACCTGGCGACTGCCCCACGTAGGCCTCGAACCCGCGACCTAGTGAAGAAGAGAAATTGCATTATAGCTTTGTTAATATGCTCTTATTGCTTTTCATATCCGTATTGTAGTTTTGTAAGTTATGATATAAGATTTGCTCAAGACGCCAGGTCAGCACAATACATCGCCACTGACTAAGTTTGGTAAACGGTTGATGTGACGTGAGGCACGGATACATAACAAGAGGCCCAGAGGGACCTGGATATCTAAGCAATCATGGCAAAATATTCTCCAAATGAGATCCAAGGGAATATGCCAGACCCCAAGGCCAAT
>JAUMHH010221488.1:122-10460 GCA_032359455.1 Chlamys rubida
CAGGCAGATAACTAGAACAGGACAACTATATACTAACCTTTAAGTGAAGTATACACCACAGGCAGATAACTAGAACAGGACAACTATATACTAACCTTTAAGTGAAGTATACACCACAGGCAGATAACTAGAACATGACAACTATATACTAACCTTTAGGTGAAGTATACACCACAGGCAGATAACTAGAACAGGACAACTATATACTAACCTTTAAGTGAAGTATACAACACAGGCAGATAACTAGAACAGAACAACTATATACTAACCTTTAGGTGAAGTATACACCACAGGCAGATAACTAGAACAGGACAATTATATACTAACCTGTATCAAATACCACGTCTATCTTATATATAGTGTAAGTAATAACATTAAATTGAAACTCAAGTTCGATCTCCACCTGTTTCACACCATTGTTCCCTGTACCAACATAACAAGAATAAATCAAAATGTTGTTTCTTAATTAGGAAGCAATTTGAAACAGTTTAATTGTTCGCACTAGGTGTCACTAGTTGTATACAATAGTAAATTATCATTCTTCGCAGAAGTGTAACTGTGATATGTAGGATATTTGTACATGTGTAATGTTTATGAGGACATTGAATTTAATCAACTTCATTAAGCTGATGTCTTTCACACTGTGACAGATATCATAAGTTGTATTTGTCACAGTGTGAAAATATCAATTTTAGTATTGACAAATTTGAACGGAATTTACTTCATTCAACGACACAGTTTATTTTAATGAAGCGACTGTAGTATAAATGGTTATTTTGATTTTTCTTTGCAACATAAACTAAGGTATTCATTTTCTTACAAAATTGACAACATTAATGATAACAAAGTTAACCGAAAAATAGCAGAAAACGGAATAGTTGTGTTGAATAGCCTTTTTAAAATGGCGCGCAGCCTTGTCGTCAAGTGTGAAGACATTAGAATATAGCGTTAACATTACATTATTAAATCCCTTATTGATTAGATAAAGTAGCATTTCCGTCGTTTTATGCAATTTTGAAAAGTAATAAATTAAAAATGATTTGTTTTCTTTCTCGGTGTGTACCTTTACAAGACGTCACGAAATATCCGTTTGGTCCTCGTTTTTTATTGGACTTCGCAACTTCGCAAGAATCCTTTTGGAACAGAGTTGACCGCTGGTTTTATCTAGTTGCTCTACCAAGCCAATATCCCAACTTCTCATTACCATGTTTAGTACCATCAAATCAGGGTTTCACTAGTATTGTTACACTGATAAGTCGAGAAGAGAAATGAATGGAAGAAATCGTGAATAATTCATAACTCTAATTCAATCAACCTTGAGCATCCTCTTCTCAAAATTTGTTATTCTTCTGCCTTTCCGACACCACCTTACTTCTTACCAAACTGAAGGAACACCTTCGTTCTCTTATAAGAGCTTAACTTTTCTAAGAAAAGCGAACGACGATATGCATCTATGGTTGAACATTGTTTTGGAACAACTTAGTTTGTAAACAGCACAACAAAAGCCAAAACGAAATGTTCAAAGGATGATTGACTGAATTCCTGATTAACAATATTTACCAGCAGACTGTAAGCGTGCCTATTGGAGCAAACTTATTGATGAGATTATGAGGACTAGTAACAAAAACATAGACAAATCCTTCAATTTCATATTCAGATATATCGATGATGTGCTGTTAAATCCTTCAACACAAAATTACCACATCACTGTATACACCATCCTGTGCTTGAAATCAAGGACACTACAGGTGCGTCTTATTCAGCCTCGATCTGACGACATGACTAACAAAGCCTTCATCTTTACAATTAGCAGGACGATTTCAACTTTTTAATCCTAACTATTTCCTTTCTTGATAAGAACACCCCGGTGTACCCTACTATATTTTTTAACGTACATGAGGCATTAATTCTGCTTCCGGGATACATTTAGCACTTTGCATCGATAATTAGTTGGTAGACCAAATCGGCAAGCCAACTAGGATAAAGCTGCAGATCCACAAGAGCATCGACAGCAATCAAAAGGTATACGCCTCAACAGCGTGAACTAGTCGGGATGTTGGTAAAATAATTTGATATTATATACATTCAAAGACAATTTGCGATTATTGAAACAAAACAAAACATAAAATGTGCATTCAGTCATTTTAATGATTTATGTCATTCCCATACTTTAGGTACAATGAATTTGCATAACACCACATAACATGAAAACGTTCAATAAATTATGAATAAAATAACAAAAATAAAATTTGTAAAAAACATTAAATAACTTGCATTGAAATCACATCAATTTACAACTAAAGGTTAAGGCGCACTGGACCAGTGGTTTGCAGAAACAGTTTTACTGCGAATGCCTAAGTCCGCACTGGGCCACTGCTGGGCAGAGACAGTGTTACAAATAGGGCTAAGTTCGCGCTGGATCAGTTCTTGGGAGAGACAGTTTTACTAACTAGGACTCAGGCGCACTGGATCAGTTGTTGGGAGAGACAGTTTTACTAACTAGGACTCAAGCGCACTGGATCATTGGTTAGCAGAGACAGTTTTTCTCCCTTGAGGGGACAATTATTGGTAAACTGCAGACAGACATTGTTGTCCTCCTCCCTGGAGGGAACAGTTGATGGTTTTCTAGTTGGCGGAGACAGTTATATTCAAAGGTAAGAGAGAGTTACTCTCTACTGGTAGGCGGTAAAACTTCCAATCCCGAAAAGGGAGGAGTTTCTGGTTCACTATAAGGCAAAGACAGATTTCCTCGCTTTAGGGTGAGATGCTGGTTCACTAATAAGCGGAGACAGTTCCACTCGCTAGAAGCAGTGAGTTGCTGGTTCACTTATAGGCGGAATTGATAGTTCCACTCGCTGGAGTGGTTAGAAGCTTGTTCACGTATAGGCGGATTTGACAGTTCCACTCGCTATAAGCAGTGAGTAGCTGGTTCACGTATAGGCGGACATGACAGTTCCACTCGCTGGAGTGGTGAGTAGCTGTTTCACGTATAGGCGGATATGACAGTTCCGATCGCTGTAGCGGTGTGTAGCTGGTTCACGTGTTGGCGGATTTGACAGTTCCGTTCCCTTCAAGGGGCAAGAAAGGGAGTGAGGTCCCGTTTAGAAGATAATTTTTTGATTGTCAGGATTGCACTGAGGAGTTAGGTCTAAACCGTGAGGCTGATTCCCTGGACTCCTAACTCACAAGCTTTGTTCAGACTGACGCCCCGATCATTCATCATGGACTGCAGGCTTGTCACAACCTCGGACGTAGCACCGGCAAGCCACTGTAGCGGGAGTCTGGAATGTTTGGGCCGTAGCAGACACGAAATGTCTTTTATCTGCAAATACAGAATGATTGAACTGAATATTATTAATCCAATAATAAAAGTTAATCACATATAAGCGAACAAGTTAATACAATAATAATACAGATCAATCTAAGATTGAAAGAAAACCCTAGAAATATATGGCAGTGTTGTCAGGTATCCCCTTGATGTCGTGCTGAGCAATATTCACACATTAAATCCTTTCTATAAATCCCTGGTCGAATTAGATACAGTTGGAGGGCATATTGAAAAGCAGAAAGGGAAAGGGACCGTGTTCTACAGGGAGATGGGGAGAGGAACGCTGAACGTGGAATAACGAATCGATGAATGGAATGTCTAGGTGTGTCATTGGCTCTGTGTCAGTTATGGAATGAAACTTCCGCTCTACGATTGAGAGGACACTGGAAATTCAAGATTACATTTTGATCAATTATAGTACAATAAATAACATAGGTTTATCATTTTTGTAGATGAGTGTGTTGGTTTTCTCATCCCAGCTAGAAAGCGTGTAAAAGCAATGTTCAAGGGAGCAAGTCGACAAATGGCATTATCATGTTATCGCAATCCTCACGTCGACAAACGGCATTATCATGTTATCGCAATCCTCACGTCGACAAACGGCATTATCATGTTATCGCAATCCTCACGTCGACAAATGGCATTATCATGTTATCGCAATCCTCACGTCGACAAATGGCATTATCAAATCATGTTACCGCAACCCTCACGTTTCGAGGCTATGATTTAGACGACAGTTAATTATATTCTGGAAAAATTTACCACACTCTAAGTTATATTTTTTTCTTTCCTCCTATTGAAAGATGTGAGATTTATCAAGCAATATTCAATTATATTATCTTATCATGAGCAAGTTTTCTCATTCATCGAAATAACAAAAAAGTTGAAAATAGCGCAGCATAAAACGGACAAAGAGGTTTTATTTATGTATCTTCATTGACAGATTATATGTAGCAATGAATAAATTGTCTCATATTATTAAAACAACATTTCGTGTTTGATAGGTTTTGTAATATACATTAATCTATCAGCGTAAAGTACATGTTATTTGACAGCTAGCATCACCTGTCAGAGTAGGGAGAGTGTATGCACACCGCGGGCTTCCGTAGGTTAACACTAGATAGGTTTACAATGTCATTGTTACAATGGTTAACATTGTAGTTAACAGAGTAAAAATAATAAACAGGCCGAGCGGGGACGATGTTGTACCGTGTATTTGTGATACGGACGGCTACGTGAATGCAGATATGTTTTCAGTGGATTTCGTCATGCAGTCTACCATCTGTTACAGAGTCACGAAAGGGGAATGTGTTTATGTAAATATCTACTATATACTATAATCATATTTTTAATTGAATATCACTGGATTTCTTTTTGTAAATCTATTCAATCGATACCTGACGTTGTCGTTATAGCATATGCTGTATGGCTGCCTACTTATCTGACATGTGCTGTCTGTGCTAGGGTTGACTTTTAAACAGTTATTTATAGGTGTGAACATCTCCAGATCAAAACTCCGATTAAATTGTCCTTTAAAAGGGTAGGAGTGCCAGTCATTGATACTTGCTGTAGTCGTAGCCTATTTTACGTGTTACTATAAAGTGATTTATTTACCGAGGTTTATATATGCATTGTTTCCGGTATTTAGATATGTAAATATTATGATTACTAAATATAGCTTTCATACGCAATTAGCACATCCCGGCTACTGTCCTGGAGACTGCCTTTCCTCTATCTCACTGTGACTAGATACGATAAAAACAAGAGATGTTGCTACGTCTACTTACAATAGGTGGTCAGGACAGACACTTTATGTGAAGGTCAACTCCTGGACCAGCGAGTTGAGGAGAGAGTAATGTAGGTACGACAATGTTAACACGTTACAATTAGTGGAGGTGTATCATGGTGCTACTATGTGGCGCAGGAACGCCGACCAGACAGAGGGATCGAGAGGGCTATGACAAGTAGTCAGTAAGTTAAATAGAAACAAAGAAAGGCAGGAAAAGAAACAGAATCAAGAAATCGTTTTGCCCAAGAATCAAACAGGTTAAAAGTTATATTGATAAGGTATCGTGTAAGGCTACCAACGTGTGGATATTTCAGAGCCTCATCCCTACATTTAGGTGTGGAATATTACGTCATGAGTGACAGAATGGCCTTGGTAGGACTGGCGTATCACTAACACACCGGAAAAATACCAGACGTATAGCAGTTTATAAGCTGTCCACTTGTATACTGATTTTACTTGATATATGAAAACAGTTGCTCATAGTTGAAGCTCTATATTAAGGAAATCTAAGATTTAATTAATTACCAATTTAATTTTTCTTTTAGACGCATAGACAGGATATTGCTAAATATAAAATATTTTATTTCACACTAAAAGAGTGCGTTTCAATTATTCATCTTAATCATACTATAAACCTTTGAATATATCACGTTTATTGATTCTCTAGACATAAAAGCTGTATCGTTACATGAGCAGATCAATTACTCATACAAAGTCGTATTTATTCCACATGTAATAGTAGAAATGTAAAACATTTTATTTATATATGTATACTCTTTATGTCCCATTAAACATTTTCTTCAGCCATTAAACGATTAAACTTGAGTTACGCTATAAACCTACCTGTAGATATAGATTTTGCGTTCATTCTTTCTGTTCCATCCGCCGTTGTATCAATTCTCGTAGAGTGCCTTTTATTTTAATAAGTTTCCTAATTTTGATGCGCCGTTTGGTTTTGTATTCACAAGCCGGTCCTGCGTAGGGTCCTAAACACACACACCGGCAGTACCCAAATAGTGATGTGGGCACGATCATCATCCCATTGTTCCGACACCCGCTTCTACACGGCACCGCCTGAACATCCTGCACAAACAAGTTCAGCAGCATGATGATCACACACAATGTCACTTTGGAATTCTTTAAGGTGATAGAGTTTCGGATACAGGATGTCCGTTTAATGGGACGTTCTACGTCCGATCGCCCTCTTACACTTAGTACTGCCATGTTCTCCCTCTTTTCCGTCGTGTCATTTAACGACATTATTGGTCTCTGGAATTTCTTGAAAAACTGCAAAAGCCGAGCAAGATTTAAATGTAGTTACTTAAAATATTTCAGGAAAAATTAAGTCTTCAATTGATAAATATGACACCAACTATCAATGAATCCTGACGTGGTGTGTTACTCGCACGGCCTGGATTAGGTTGACAGGCGAGCTGTTTGTCGTAAATAACACATCCTGTGCTGGTTCTAAAGTAAATAATTACTATGATACCAGGTAGCGTAAAGTTGTCACTGGTGTGATAGCTGAGTGATAGTGTTAAAAACATAACAACTCGTGGCTATATAGGCTGTGTGTGTGTGATAGGGGGAGTGGCTGGGGGGAGTGGCTGATGTAGCAGGCTGCTTATTGGCTGGTCTGCCACACCTCCGACAATACTGCTAAGATTAATACCACAAAAATACAACAAAATCATTCATGTTTTTGTGGATTTAGCCACGTGCCAAGAAATTGTCACAGCCAATCAGATTGTGTGTTTTTAATTACTTTGAAGCAGTAGGCGTGTATGGACTGTTGTCTGTAACAGAACTGACGGCTGGGTGTCATTCAAAATGTGTAGCTATACGCATGCTATTGTAGTGAGAGACGATCATCGTACCTTGTACAGGTGAATTAAATGGACGGAAACCACATACGAGAGAGCACACATGTTACATTTTATCAATCAGGCTTGTTTTACTTCAACATAGTACTCCTACTCAAATGAATAGGCGAACCTTTAGATATGTATAAGAAATATATCGTCACCAGGTTATCATCTATTTGAAGCTTTACTTAAAAGTCTGTTTTATTCATCAATAAATAACGACACCATCGCTCTTCTTTATTTTTCGCGCACATCTTTTGCACCAGATGAATTACTCATCATGTGATAATAATGGACCCTCAAAGGTGAGGTATGTCACTCATTGTCCAATGTTTAATAGCTTTTTAACGATATAATTTTGTATAAAAATTGAGAATAAGTCGACACTTTGTTCTTCCAAGGACGGTGTAAGACTGGGCGTCAGACAAAGCTGTACATAAAACGGTATGTGATACACAATAGCACGCTGAGGAAGCCCGCTGAACACATGTCTATGATACTATCGCGTTTACCTTATCGTGGATAATTGGAGCAGAAGGCTTGACACAGTTCTCAGGGGAGGGATTGCATCATGCAGGATTCCGTGCCCGAGAACCGGAACGGGTTTCTTTGTATGGGAATAACATAAACATAATACCGTGGACGCCTACCATTAGGATTTCAGACAAACTTAGATGGGAAAACACTACCTTTCACTGATTTTTAAATTAAATTTTAGGTAGACGACACCTTTTATCTATAGAGTTTCTCATTGCTGCAACAGACCAATATTGTCAAAATGTGTAAAACACTAGTGTGGAAGAGAAAGGTGACACGGGATAAGAACTAACTAAAACACACACCAATAAGTATACACAGATAAACATCTAGTAGTATGGAGGAGTTTACACAGAATGTATTACTATAAGTTAACTATTAAATCTAAAGTATTTTTTCTGCTTTACTAATGCAAATTTCTATTTTTAGTTCGTCAGAACCAATCGTACCGTTTAAAATGGAGGCGTTTCTGGATCAGACAGGGTTAAGAAAGATATTTGTGCGGGAGTTCATTCATGCTTTACGTTCGTACAATATGTTAGGAGGCCAGTTGGGTACAGTTTGACAGATGATCTATTTCAAGTGTACACATAAAAAGCCACGTTAACCTAGCAATATAACGACAAATAATGTTGCTAATAAAAATAATTAAATTAGATAAAAAAATGATAACCACACCTCATGTTATAGTGAGTATTCCTTTCTTAAGTAGAACGAAATGGTGTTTTAATACGCAATAAGCAGCATCGCCTTTTACTCGCGTTGTGGTAGACTGACAAGACTGAAAACACTTGGCTAGACGTGCTATATTTAGAAAAATTGAGTTAAGATTAGACGCTCCTTATATGGCCATACAAAATTATCACGATAATTGAATGCGGAATTTTCATACAAGAGATTGGCATGATTGAGGGTTTGGATATCCTTTATTTACAATCTGTCAGTGCGACCTGACATTAACGTTTTGAATGTATATCAACAAAACAATCACATTAACATAATCTCGAGAATTTCAAGAGGCATTAAAAACGATGATCTGTGATAAAAGGAGAATAACATGCTGCCATTCTGTAACTAAAGTTTAACAAGTAAGGAATCAACCATGCGAATTATTTTCGTACGACAGAAGTCGTATGATGGGATACGCGTGGTACGAGCATCATACGACCTAGGTATCATACGAGACTCTGACATGTTTGGACGTGCCACCCTGTAGCAACACACTGAACCTGGTACACCGTCTGCAACCAAAACAATGTAACTTAGGGTATCCAACCGGCCTAACAACCGGCCTAACAACAGATTAACAACACGGTGCCGCTTATGACAGTCATAATAACGGTCGTAAATGTTACAGAAAATTTAAAACGGTTATACAAGGCAACTGTTTGTGGCCATTGTATTAGTCTTGTTGATCAATGAACCAAACGTATGTTAATATTTCTAAAAAATACACAGATTGCTTTTATTTTAAAAACCATGGTTCTCAATACTTAATCATTATAAAATTGTTTGAATTCTTTAAAAGCTAGACGGAGCATGCGCTGTCAGTCATTAAGTACTGTCTAGAAGGTTCAACGCTGATTTCAATAGAATGGAAATTTCCACTGAAACCAATTTGATTCCTGGGAAGGTCGAGGTCTTTGAAAATTATTTCACTTACTGTGTGCTAACACATCTGTTGAGATAGTAGACCATAATAAAACAATGAGGAGAACTTAAGTGACAGATATACCAAAGGGCATACAGCTTAAATACTGCACCAACACCCTATACACTTACAACTTAACAACTGTACTTGGTAAGATGTTTTACTGATAAAACATACTGTACAAACTGAGATATCACCAGGTCGTGCCGATAATAGAGTAATAAATTGACATTGACGAAGATAATAGAAAAGAGAAATGATAGGTTCAATCCTATATTACCACATTTACTAATCGATGTGTTTGGTGGAAATATCATATACTTCATTTCTATATGCACACTTTGATATAAAGGCTTGTTTAGCATGTTCGTTCGGAGTGATGCAAATCTACTACATATTAATGTCGTTAATGTCAATTTACTGCGAGGAGTTTAGCTCAGGATTAAACCTGCTGTTCCCATACTGTGTAAAAATCTGAGGAGTTTCATTTCTCTGTTAGCAAGATACTATTGAAATATATGTAGGAGATATTAGCATTTGCATTTACATGTTTTTTTTCAATACATAATCAATCAGTTGCTATTTCTATGGTATTCAAATATGAAAATTGACTTTTAACTAATCAAAGTAACTTAATACTTTACAAAATCTAGAAAATATTAAATTATTCGTTTTCAGTAGTGATTCGTCCCTCTCATAATACTATTTTTGTATTTATGTTATTCAATTATTTTACACTATAATGGATTAATCGTTGTTGTTAAGTTCGTTCTCAATTGTTAAATATAAATATTTTATCACATGAATATAACATAAAACACGCATAATTAATTATGTAATGTGTGTAATTTACAATATTGTGAAGTTTGCGTATTTTTTTCATTTATATATATATATGTATATATATATGGATTATGATTTAATTGTCTGGTAGATATATACAACGTTAATCTGTAAAGCATTAGCGCTAATGCTTAACATATCTACGTGTTTCTGATATTTTAACTTTTCATATCTATATATATCAATTGTATTACAATCGAACAGTGTAAGTTGACGTTATCTGATGAACAGTGTAAGTTGACGTTATATGATGAACAGTGTAAGTTGACGTTATCTGATGAACAGTGTAAGTTGACGTTATCTGATGAACAGTGTAAGTTGACGT
>JAUMHH010221499.1:0-12146 GCA_032359455.1 Chlamys rubida
CCCCCCCCCCCCCCCCCCCCCCGAGACGAGATTATCAACTAGCTAATACACTAGAATCAAATTGAGTGAACGAGATTGCATAGCAGTAATTGATAACTGAGACCAGATCTTAGCAGTGTTTTGTTAACAGTGTGATTTACACACAAATGTCACATCCCATCATCAACACATGAACAGTTTGTTTTGGACTAGAATTTCATGCTCGTCTTCATTAACAAAAGAAAGCACAGCGTATGCCCACAGACTGATTGGTTCCTGTCTGCTCTTACGGCTTGAATCCAATCAGTACCGTTCAAGTCATCCGAGAATCAATGGCGGTCCATTGTTCTGAAAAGATCTTGGGAATCTGAATTCCTTGCATCACATCGTGATTAGCCTTCTGTGATTGGTCAACACTGACCAGGGAGTAGCACCTTGGTATACAGACTAGATGGGGCTCACGTGTCCTCCCCGGTGTTTATGTGGTTGAAGTAGTACAACACTCCTTCATATGTAGCCATCATGATGGCAGTGTTCGGAATCTGGCGCACCAGTTGGGTACAGAGTCCTCCGTACATACCCTTCACCCCACCTTCTTTACACACCTGTTTTAACGTCTGTATAAATGTCCGGTACTTGTTGCCATCCTCACGCAGCCGGGTTCTCGCGACCTCTGTTGACAAAAAATTTGAAATTGATTATATTTTTCCATACAAATTACCATGCTACAAGTGTATTTTGTAAATTCAACTATTCAATAAATTTTTATTTTGCCACATCCATTTTTATACATGATACATATACGGGTCCATTTTACAGTTTTTACTACAAATATACATGTATACATTCCTCCCAAAAAGTTTTTGACAAACTTTTCTGTTGTGGGAAGCATTTAAAATGTTGTCTAGTTGACATTCAAGAGACGAACCATCTTCTTTACCACGTGGTTGTCAGGATAATATGAAAGCGAGTTTTGATTCTAGAATTCTAAAACGCTTTATTTCAGGGCAATTTGTTTAATATGCTGGTTTTAACACAACAATAACAAACACTGTAGTTCCGTATCTTTGCTTACCATGAGGATATGCTATGCAAGTAGCGACAGTTTTGGACATGGCTCCAGCGACCATACAACGAAAGAAGCTGTTGATAAATGGTTCCTCGCCACCATTTCTGTTATAGCTGAGGTTGCTCTGGTTTTTTAATCGCTCCTTCAGAGCCTCGTAGATCACAAAATGGATGACAGTTTCTGTTATGCCCACATAGGAAGCAGTAATGCCTTTATAGAAACCAGCTATCCCATATGTTCTGTATGTGTTCTTGATGCATTCTGTACATGTTAGGGAGTTCTTTCTCCTGAAAGAAGATAACATAAAACATCTTTACACATTGCAAATAATTTCATTTCAGTCATCAAATTTAATTATTAGCTTAAAGGTTGAAAAAGATTGAACATTAACATAAGACATCAATAATGTTGCAGTGCAAATTATAAATTTCTACGGCTTGATTTACAGTATTTATCAGAATGTGTCGAGCTGACAACAACGCAAGACGGCTAGTTTTTCGAGTGGTTTTTGTGTTTTGAACCCTCAGTACTGGACAATGCAGGATAGACTATATAGCTACTAGTTTGGCTGGAGTTTTTGTATGCTGGTGTGCTGCTCAGCATGGGTTAGACTGCCAGTCTAGGGGGCAACTTGTGTCTGTTGTTTCTGGGAGAGCTTTTGATAATGTCCACATCAAATGCAGGGTTATATCTTTGTTTGAGAATTATATTTATTTGCACCGATATGTTATCACTGTCAACATTTTCCTGAGAGTACATATATAGATATACCAGGTGGATAGAGAACTTGTTCCCCCATCCATCCCTCAATCAGAAGACAATGTAAACTTACTTCTGATCAAGTTGGAGTTTGGTCTTGATAAACCATATTGGATTGGTAGTTGTACACGCACAGAAACCTGAAAAATACAAACGTAATATTTGGATAAACATTTTGGTCTAGCTAAAGCAATGTTGTTTTATAAAAGCACAGGCAGGTTATGTAAGGCAAGACTATTATAAGATGATAGTTTGTTAGGTGTATAAATGAATTATTATAGGATGGCAGGGGTGAATTTCTCACTCCCACTAAATCCGGTTCAAAGTACATGTAACCCAGTTTATTAGTTTTCATATAGGTTTTCACAAAAGTTTTCCATCATGGAGTAAAAGCGTGCAATATTTATCTGCATTTGAATATCCTGTTAACTAAGATAAGTTCCTTGATCTTCAGAGCGATCAAAACTTTGCAAAGTCATGCTTGGCTGATTTTGCTTTGCAATGACGTAAATCGTTTAAAATTGCCTCAATAAATACATCATTATGAATTAATGTGCTGTGTATACATTTAGATTATATATAGTGGTATATATATGGTGCTACAGGTAACAGTCTGCTGACATTACAAACGTAATCAATCAAACAATGCCGATAGGCTTCTCGTGAATGACTCGTGCTGGCACACACCTCGCCTACAGACAAATTACAAGTTTGTAACGTAGTAAACAAACTCCACTTTCATCATCATTTCAACTGTTTCAGGTATTGCATGCATGGTAAAACTAGAAGCAGGTATCGTCTGCAGACAATACATTGTGGAACCTGATGCATACTAGATTTTATTTCAGTTTTCAGCAATCCTTTTTCACACACGCACATTTGTTTATGATGGGCAACTTTACAATATTCCTATATCTAACACTCACAAAACAGCAAAGTATCCCTCATATAGTATTGTTAGCACAGGTTCTGAAGGCAGATTATGCAATAATTGTCAGGTTTGATCGAAAGGAACGAGTTTTCTACATGCGGAATGACAAATTTCTCCAGAAAGATTTCAAAATTCATATTAATGATTTTATATCAATTGATCCACTGACTAGCATTGTATTGGTTAAAAAATGTCATTTTAACAATGTCATTATTTAGTCGGCTAAGATTATCCTATTTTTGGTGGTGGTGGTGGTAGTAGTCTGAACATTCTTCTCATTAAGAGCCTGGTAATGTAGTGCGGTTATGAAGGAAGAAATCAGCAGAATTTTCATTTTCTGTATTAAACAATGAATGGATATATTTTTCTAACTACCCACTGAAAGCAAATATGGCACTGCTTTTAACCATCTATCATATATGCACATTCTACCGGTTAATCAATGTAATCTAGGTTTTTCCCTGTGGAATTACAGTAACATAATTGACTTGCTTTTATATTTACAAGATTAGAAATTAGCTTTGATAGCTCACAATACTTTAAATTTCAACATTTCATAAATCAATTTGAAATATAATCCTGGTTCTTGTAACATGCAAATCTTAAATTCTGTTCATACTACTTTGATTTCAACCCTTCGGACAGAAATATGAAACAACTTTTGATTTCTTTTCAAAACCCACAGATCCCCCATCAGGTAGAACTGAGGTAGCACATAGATGTTCAAACCAATTACCTCGACCCTACTGCCCTCGGTGAGAGCGGGTTACCCTAGGGGCAAATGACTACACCTCAATTATGGAGATGCACTGTCCAAATTTCTTTTAGGTGGCGTTCAGCGTGAATGCCGATCGTTGGGCAGGTGCATCAGGATCTGAAAAGACTTAGGTTCAGGAAACGTTCTCCACGCACGAAACATGCACACGAATGATTTTTGTGTCAAATAATGAAATAATATTACTTTCCCTACAAAATTGTCTGGAAATAGCATGCATTGATTTTTTTCCTGAATTCTCATGAAAGAAATATTTAGACATTTTTTGTATAGTTTACCCTTGTAGATTTATCAGAAATACAATATTGGTTATAATCAAATAGAGAACATCGTTGTTTATAAAACCCTACTATATCATAGCCCGTCGTATAAATTGCTGATTTTTTCTCATTTAAAAAAATATTTGGAAATCACATTCAAATAATTTTTCAAACAAGTTTTACTGGATAAATAAGTTATCTAGAAAACATTTCGAAAAAAACAACCCAAAAACATATATCATAAAGTTCAGAAGATATTTTGTATTATTTTAGATTCAATGACAAGATGGCAAGGTAGATTGATGAAGGAAAGCTGGGTTCGTGCAAGTATAACAGTATGGTACATATTCAAACGTTCTCTGATTAGTGTATACTTACTTGTATCATGAAAATATGTGGGCAACACTTTAGTCATACTAGGAATATTTTGCCAAATTCTGGATTTCTTTCATGACAAACTGTCTCAAAGTGTCTGTTTTATTTAGTAAATCTGATTGAATACATATCTCTGGAAACTATTAGGTTCTATTTCAACTCCAAATTTGAAGTATCCTGTTAAGCTGAAGGCCTTTAGTACTGTCAAGGTATATATATATAAATTGCAACTATTGTTGTCTGTAAGAGCTGGAGCTTGGAATGGGTGATTTATCACTAGGTACTTTATATTGTTACTTATTATCCAACAGAGCTTTCATACGAACGGATGTAAATACTGTTGACCTGAATGTGCATGCAAACAGACGAAAATAATGAGTGTAGCCGCACCACAGATATGTTCACCGGAGTGTGCATGCGAACGGACGTCTATGGCTACTTTGATGTAAAACCTGATCCTGAGATCACTAGAGTTGTTAGAATGTCATGTTAAAATTGTTCTTACAATTCATCATATATCCCCTATGCTATATATCCTGCTCAAAATGTGAAAATTATGTAAAGTTTAACTCCTTCACCCCTGAAGACACATTTGAACTCTTCCAATTCAAAGGCTAGAATAGTTCATTGTGAAATTTCAGGGGTGAATGAGTCGATGCCTTTTGTACTTAGAAGCTACAAGTGTATATAGTTGATTGTGTTGTCAATGTGTATACATTAGGAAATAAAACCTACTTGGCACAGAGCCAAAGTCTGATCACCTTTCAGGTCAGTGGTGGAATTTTCCAGTTTCATAGCTAGTCCTATGTAAATAGTCCTACGTAATACCCCACTATCGCTACCTATAGAGCAATACCTAGAGCAATACCTTTGAACCCGATTATATAGTAAAACACATTATCTGTTGTAAAAATACCCAAAGATCCTTTTACAGAACAGGTCTAATGATATTTCTATGAAACAAAAGTTTACTGTCTTTTCAATTCCTTCACTACAGTATGTCCCGTTAGATTTATGACATGACAGAGATATTGAGAAACTATTAACCGATTCCCCTATATCTTATTCTAGATTATAAAATTGTGTAGACTTCGCAGTCCCTTATCAGAGTCCAGTATATATAGACGACCCAGAAACCATGTGACCTACATGATTTTCACCGATATTCCTCCAGACATGTACATAGTCAAGCCAAGCATACAAATATTATACAAACATGAATTATCAATTGTCAAATAAATTTGGGTATTATTGTCAAGAAAATTGGCAAAGTATTCCAGAGAAAGTGAAACCCACATATTTGCTGAAGCTATTTTATATTTCACTGGTATAAACGTACCTGCAGTGACAGCAGAATAGATGTGGACTAGAGACGTATCGGGGTTCATCCGTGTGTTCAGGAACTTTTTCATGTTGGCATAGGAATAGAAATATATAGCTCTGAAAGTTGAATAAATAAAATAATTACTTCAGCGGTCTTATAAATTCAGATTAAAAGATATGAGACAGTTTATTGTATTGCTGGGGGTACCCGAAGACAGCAGCTACATGTTGTTGGCAGACAACCACTGTATGCCTCACACATCAAACTTTCTAAGCCGTTTTCACAGTATGAAGGAAAGGGACTTGATACATGAATGATGAAACAAACTGTCATATTGCATGTGTTCATATATATATATATTAAGATACATGAAATACTCTCTCGTAGAATTACAATAAAGTTTATTTATAGCATACTCTTTTACTACCATTTAATGCCCATCCCATTTCTCAAATTTCCACAAAAAAAAATCCATTCTCATGTTAAATTTCCATCCAATTGTTACATTTGTTTTTCTGTTTGGATTAATGTTAAATAACCTTAAATCCAACACTCCCTGGCCTAGTCTATAGGTGTATATGAGTATAGCATACGTGCACTAGAACATGTATATTTTTAAGACCTGCCAAGTCAATATAATCTAGCCAACAATCCCTTTTCCTATACACACAAGTTATTTATAAATTTGACGTGCATACTGTTTGATTCATTGTGGTGATATAAGTTAAGTTGAATCGTACAATGTTATACAACTTTCAATAGGTTTTGATATCGATGGAGTTAATTAATTGCTCATATATCAGGTCCAGTACACTCTGCCGATTGATCTATAAAGACCTATACAGCTATATATATCCACCTATAAATTATAGCTGTATTGAGCTATTTTTCTCAGATTTCAATTTTCATTAAATTACAGCAGTCGCATAAAACATTAAGGGTTTATGGTAATGTTGACAACGAAAAGCATACATTTAGATGTTTATCTTCATTTTTCAGAAATGTAAAATTTCCGATTTATTTTTTACAGCATTATTTTTTAAAAGAATACTTATATTTAATTTCTTTTGCTATCAACCAAATGATAGCATCCTCTTTTAAAAGCAACATATGTCTTTTTCCTTAAAAAAGATAATCACATGAAATGGCTAAAAAGACCTACCGGTATTTCAGATTTGACAACAGAGCTATTAGAGGTCTTTACAGCTATATATATAGCTCAATCGACTGAGTGTGCTGAACCTGGATATGTTTTGAAACTCAAATTACCTTGATGGAATGACGCCTATTAAGTTTGGTCCCAAGCCTTTGAATAAACCTTTCATACCTTCATGGACGACTATTTGTCTATAAAATAAAAAGAACATTATATTAAAAAAATAAATAATACATAAGATAATGATCTGATATTGTTGAAATTTTGTTGGTCAAAGAAATTAACATTTAAATAGTGGACGTAAATGCCAACAATTGTCATTATAATGACAGGGCCTGATTTTATGTAAAAACATGTTAATGACCAGAGTTACGTTTTATATATATTAAATAGAAAGAGATTATTGAATGTAGAACTGCAGGCCTCATATATTAACTATGACGTATAAGAGGGTATAGCATAAGCCTGCACTAAGACAATACAAATACCTTTGTACATGTGCAGCTATGCTCTTTTGCTATTTACCTGTTGTATATATAATATATATATTGACAAGTACCTGTATATACATCAGTCTATATTAAAACCCACCTGAGACAGAAATATAATCCAAGGGAACGACTCCTTGCATGCACCAATGCAGCCTCCGAAACATTAGCAATAGTTCCAACATTTCTAACTGTCACAAAAGTACCACTAGCAGCAGGATGGAATGTCGAATATTTAGGCACAAGACATGTTGGCCTAGCAGTTGATGTTGCTGTTGGGTAATGGAATGAACTGATAGAAGACTGAAGTCTTGTTTTAACCACTTCCAACGGACATGTCAGCACTGCTCCTGCTGTTCCTCCCAGGCTATTTAATAGAAATTACAGTATTAATTAACATGATCAATTCAGACCTTTTATATGCAGAAATATTTAAGTTGATGTCTACCTGAATTCCACAAATATGACATAAATTTCATATGTTGAATCTTGCAGAATTTTTAATACATAAATAAATGTGGTTCACCAAGCCATTGGTTTTAAACTTATAGATCTACATATATATATAGGCCCCCTTATTCAACAGTTAATTTATTTTACAACTATAGATATGTAAACATTCCACATGTTGTGTTCCAAATTTTAGAATTCCTTATAGATTAAACAACAATAACAAAACCCGATGCTTCATGCGACATAGGCCTAGCTTAAGCTAACAGTTCTTTAAACGGGTCATACCAACTTCTGATCACGTGCTGGTTATATTATGAGCTAGGTCTCCTTGGTTGACCCAGAAAACGTTACCACATGGAAATGCCGGCTACGTTATCAATATATTCAGACATTTAACAGAACGGCTGCCCTGTGATATGAAAACCACTTCATATACTATAGAATACACATTATCGTCCGACCCTAGACGTGTAGAATAGCACCAGTTTCATAAGAACATGCAGAAATCTTCGGAGTCGAACGGAATGTCGGTTACACGTGCTGTTATTTGTAAACAGACGGAAAATTTCCATTAGGAAATTGCAGTTATGATATAATTTGAATAGTTTCTGCAATAATATTAAACCCAAATTATGTATAACTATATTTCAAGCAAAACATACATATCAAGACAAAAACAGCTCAGAATTTTAACAACAACAGAGAAATGCCGCCGAAAATGGAGCCTTCTGTGTGTAAACATGGCCGTCCTTATTTTGAAAATTCAGCATTGCAAATATACTGCTACATGAAATATCCCCGGAATATATGCATTTTTTAAACACAAACTAACTAACATATTTATTATTACTTACCCTCCAGCAGCGAGGTGGATAAGTTGATCATTTGACGCCATGTACGCAACACGATGTTTACTTTTCGAAGTGTAAACGAAATATGACTTACACGATCGTTGTACAACCAAGCTACTTTGTGTACTGTGATTTGATTGGCTAACGGCTTACAAGGCCGAGGAAGTTTTTATCACGTCGTGTTCACGTGAACGTTCGGTTCAAAGATGACCCACATGACATCGACTGCCAAATCGAACAGTAACGAAAGAATTTTGTTCAATTAACATTAAAAGTGTTTATATATTATTAAATGTATAGCAAGACCAAATATTGTAGCTACATGCACGACTAGACATGTAAT
This sequence comes from Chlamys rubida, assembly GCA_032359455.1. Classification (NCBI taxonomy): domain Eukaryota; kingdom Metazoa; phylum Mollusca; class Bivalvia; order Pectinida; family Pectinidae; genus Chlamys; species Chlamys rubida. The sequence goes on from JAUMHH010221499.1 coordinate 8,764, forward strand.
TAGTTAGTGTCGGATGACTTGCGGGTCGATTACAGTATATTGTATATAACAGTTATATGGGTCAAATGAAATTTACATAATCTTCAATATGATGAATAAGGTCAGTTATTTGGTAGACGTAGAAATGCTAACAGTGTCCATAAAGCAGCATGTCAAACATTGTCGATACGTCTTCAAGGCACAGACCTTGACTGGATTTTTAACGTGACATCATGAAATCATGTTGATTGTGATAGGTTTTACGTCCGCTTCACTACCGAGTAGTTCGGTCATGAAATCAGAAACCAATATTACATTATATAGTGTGATTGAGAAGGTTAACCCAGTCAAGTTCCGGGTCGATCCGGTTTGCCTACTTTGGACCGGATCCTACCGGATCGCAACATTTGATTAGCGAAGATGTGATGATATAATAAGAACCTTGCCTGCGGGAAGATATAGCCTCTATACATTATACAGAATCTATACAGGGTGTCGATTTCCTATATATTCCTATATATTTGGACCATTCCTACATTTTCCCTATAATTTGCTAAAATTCCTATACATTCATACATTTAAAAAAAAATCAAAAAAAATCACTCATATTGATTTTCAGAATTTCCAAAATGGAGTATAGTTTTGAGAATTAATAGTACTTAAACCATACATGTACAAGATGAAATTCCACGTACTTGAGATATGTCAAATATAAATGTGACGGTTGTATAAGCTAAATCAATAATATAAATCAATAATAAAATGCCTGAACAACAGTTTTTTTATGTACATTGGTTAATTATTTTAATTGTTTGTTCTCGTGTTATTAGAAATTTATGTTGAAACGAAGTCACAGTTGACCTACTACGATTGCCTGTTGTCCGTTGTTGTGCATCCTCCGTCCATAAGCAATACTCACATTTGTAACTTCATTTCCAAAACCACAGAACCGATTTCAATAAAATTTTGTAGGAAGTTTCCAAAGTTCTGTATTGTATGGATCTAACCCCCAGGGCCTGAGTGCTAAGGTCAAAAGAGGTCAAATTCAGACCCAAATATGACGCTCTTTATAAATATTTCAAATTTCATCTTCCCTGGGTTTCCTTGAACTATAGTTTATATAATCATTCAGTTTTAGTTACAAATCATAATCATATTATTGCAGTTTGACAGTGTGAACATTTATTCCAAGACTCATCCCTAGGGCCAGAGCTAAACATGGCTAAAATTGCAACAATCTTCTTCTTCTTCAGACCCATATATGCTAGAATCAAATACTGTTCATGGATGGAGAGGTCCTACAAATTGTGAATTTCATTTACCCTGGTCACTCATTTCCCCTTGCGGAGGAGGTCAAGTTTACTTCAGTTTATATAGAAATTAACACTTTTGGGTGCATTTTATTTCTGTGGGAAGTTGCAATTCAAACTTGGTTGGAATATTTGATGGTATGAAAATTTAATCCCAGACTCTCCCGTAAGGCCTGAGGGTCAGGCCAAAAGGGGTCAAGTTGGCTGAAATTTTGAACAATCATCTTCACACCCAGATATATGCTAAAATCAAATGGTAAGTTCCTAGGGTGTTTTATCAAATCTGAATTTCATTACACAAGGTTCACTTTTCCTCCTTGTGAAGGGCTTACATTTTACTCTACTGTAATTACTTTTGGACATTTACCAGCTTTATACACTGTGTGTATGTTGGTCACTCCCCACCACCAATAGATCGCTTATTCAGAGAATAGGGGGCTAATGTAGTCACCTCTGCTTTGGCGTCCACATAAGTATCATATACTTAAGGTTAAATTTTTGAGCAAGTTTTCCAGACAGTGTTAGATCACCACATGCAATATACAATAAGCGTTTGACTTATGAGGTTGAGGTATTTATACTGAGGTAATTCATATTTTAGAGGCCAAAAGCAGCTTAATTGGACTTGGCTAAGGTTTTTTAACATTTTTTTTGGGGAATTATTAGATCACCATACCACCATGCAGTTGGCTTTTATAAGATTGAGGCATTACATGGAGTGTTAGCAATGTGCTGAACCATTATTCATATTCTAGAAGCCAAAACAACTTACTTTAAAATCAACTGGGTGTGGATCATTTCATGATGCTGTAATAATATAGGGTTATATTCGGATATTCACTGCATGTAGCCCATCTTTTGTTTTGTACTTACATTGTACAACAAAAGTCAAAATATGAAGATCAGTTTAGCAACCTACAACACATTATCAGCAATCTACAACACATTAATAGCAATCTAGAACACATTAAGATACATGCACTTATATCACAAATAGGTGAGCTATGCAGTTCTCCAACATCTCTTACTTTGTAAAAGCTGGTCCAAATTAATTCAAGAAACCATTAAAAAGTCGGTATGTGTTTATGCAGATTCAGATTACGTAGTGTAGAATCTTTTAATTCATTACCATTCCATTTGTAATACAAGTACATGTAACATGGGATTGTGTTCTATGATATTACTGAATATATATGTAGCATTTAAAACTCAAATATTTGCACAAAACATGGATAGAAAATCCTATAAATTTCCTATATTTTAAAGAAAAAAATCCTACATTTTTTAACTGAAAGTGAGTGGACGTAACATAAGCAAATGTCCGCTTTGTCAGTCAATACAGTCAATACAGAGACGGGGTTTCACAGTATCTACAACCCCAACCCCCAAAATAGATAAATAAACGACAGCATATCTGATTTTTAATTAATTAACATCACACATTGTTTTGAAATCTGAAACAATACAGTTTCATAAGTTTGTCATTTTTAAAATTCTCAAACAAATAGAGAAAAACAGAAAACCGTAGTTCGAACTCAAATATTAGGATAGATGATATGGATAAAGGACCTATTTTTATGGAGGCCAATGAAAAAACCCATCAAACGAATAAAACCATGTTATCCGGAAAGGTAAGTGTCTTCTGCTCCATTGATGACACCGCCATGTGTCTAGGTCAAATCTCGGTAATGTTACGTCCTCATAGCGAGAACCGGGGTAGCGACAACAAAACAACAAAGAACACTATAACGTGAGCACAACTAGAACATTTACCTTAAATCACAACACATTTCATATTATATAAGAACGTCTTTGTGACATATTCAGACAAGAAAGTTTTGAATAAAAATCAACCTTCTCCAAAAGGAGCATTGTATAAATATGTGAGTAATTTCGGTCACCAGTATTATTTATAAAAACCTGTAAATATAAATTATTTAAAACAAATGTGTAAAATTCGAATGTCTGCACATACATTAAATATTGAGTGTGGCAGATATAACAGAACTGAAAGACGAAACAGATTGTGTACAGTATGTGACCTGAATGATGTCGAGGATGAGTTCCATTTCATTTTAAAATGTCCTTGCTATA
>JAUMHH010221510.1:0-12145 GCA_032359455.1 Chlamys rubida
TTTTATTAATTCCATATTGTCATCAACACCTAGCACATTAGACCATTTGTCAATATATTTATTAGTGCATTTAATTTTGGAAATAGTGATACAGAGTAAATAGGTTAAATGGAAGGGGATGGCCCTGCCGTAGTATACCATACACAGGATCTAATCACCTGTATGTCAATATACCTTGTTATGGCTACCAGGCCGTGGTGGGCAGACATCAATATTTGTACGTCTCCGACAATTTCTTCTTAGCTTAACACATAAAAGTTCAATTTGAAAGTAAATAATAAAAAAAATCAGAATAATGCTTATGACATGTACTTTGCAGAAATACATATTTTCCCTTCCGCGTGGTACTTTCACATATATGGGTTTATCGAGTGTATGGGCTATCCTGAAACTTGCACGTTGACTGCCATTAAGCTGACACATCTAAAACTTCACGTCTATCTGCCAGAACGGGCGTTAATCGTGTGTTGTCTTTGCATGGAATATCATATCTAATAAACTACTTGCATTTTTAAAAATTTAAAATTTCACTTTAATGGTATTTTTTGTGATATCCTCGCGCAGATCGACCTTTAATGCTATCTGAGCTAATTCTGGCGATTGAATGGGAGATACTTACTAGTACTCTGTCATGTCCAGGGTGTCAATTACCCGGGTGGGATGTTCTTATCCTGTAGACACGAAATAGTCTTATATAGGTGTCTTTGGGCAACAACAACAAGAACCGTGTTCTCGGATGTTTTTGAGCATCAGAACAATGTGTTTGTCACCGGAACAATAGGAAAGAACCACAAAACACGGGAATATATAAAATTATCGTCCCTAGTTACTATATTGACTAGTATTTCGTTTTGTTACTTATTTACATTCAAGATGCAGACCTTGTGCTTAGAACATGTTCCAAGAACGAAAACCACACACACATTCTACAGCAGGAACAGGAAGAACAAAGAGTGCGACGCAATATCCTAATGAAAAGTGTGGTGTCTGTTTTTCGTTTTTTGTTCTATAAACATTGCTGGTGATGGAAATTGCTGTCCTTTTAATCAAAATAATGTCTTGCCAACATAACTGTTAAAGAAGACGTAACCTGGGAGTGTGGATCGCCATTTTACTAGGAGACAATTGAAGGCAGGCTAGTGTGACTCTGGAGTACCACGTGTCTTCAGTTTGTACACAATCATGTTGGTATAGCATGATGCTCCTTCAAAAGGAATCAAAGGATACTATTTCAAGTAACACTAGGGTAATTTCTAGTAATCCACTGATGTATATTGGAATTATCGACCATAGCATGTTTTAAACAGATTTTCTGTATAACCAAGGTTTTTTTTATGAAATTTTAATCTTTTCGTTTATTCGGGGTATTTACAAAGAGAAAAAGATCTCATATTCAAGAGTGATTTTCGAATAATTCGTCATGTCAGTTGAATCCATCTGACCACAGCATGTGAGATGGTGGTAGTAGATATATTTTGTCTGTTCGGTATCCCAAACAAAACAAACTCCTGTCCCGCATCAATAGCTGCACGCGCAGTGATGCATTAGGACACGCCAACCCACGGAACATTCTCTGGCCTTTATCAGTTTGCCAGAAAGCCCCGAGCATGTGCTATTGTATAGGTGGTTCTAATTTTTATTGCGATGTGCAAGGGGAAACGACTAATTGACATTTAAACGTGGCTGAATTCAGACAGTAACGTAAACACTCCATTGTTAATATCATTACACCTGTGTTTACCTGAGTCCTGGTATTTAAAAGACCACCATATCACTGGGTTCTGTGCTGGCACAGTTACAGTAGTATATTGAACATCGCAAAATAATCCTGCACGATTGTTTATAGACCTACACACTCCTCAGACACAGAAATGTTAACATAATTACATAGAAGATAGGAAATCCCGACATTATTGACGAAACATACCGATATAACCTGATACTATGGTCTAAGTCTATGACTTATTTAACATTCGTTTCATTTCCAACTTGGGACATTTATTCGAAACGGTTTCTTGTAGGGTGTTTTGTGAGATATTCGGGAACTCTCCTGTATGCTCCGAGAATAGGCTATTATTGGGTATTGCAATCAATTTTTGCATTGAAATATTTTGCAATTTTTCAGGGAATCTTGCAATATATTGTAATCAGAGAAATTCCATGGATCAGCTCTCGTTTTCTAAAGGATACCTAAAGATAACATCATGTCAGTAGCTTTCAATGATAAAATGAAAATTATTTTATATAATATTAGAAGTTATCACACCAAGCGAGCTTAATGATATTTATTCAATTTTAACATTGTTTCTGTGAAATTATTTCATAAAATCTACGTTTTAACCACCATAAATTTAGTTGGAAAAAATACTGCAATATTGTCTATTCCCATTTCGAAATCATAGTGAAATGTGTACCGAGCAACAGAGATTGCAAGATATTGTTGATAGAAATGCTGGTGGCCTTTCCTAGTTATTTCTTGCATTTTTGGACACCCATGGATTACTTTTCGAATACCAGCGGATATTTTGAGGATAACAACGGACACATTTTCGACGCGAGTCTTAAACATGTCACTTATTATACATGTATAGCATATAAATATGAATGGAGACGAACACAGAAATTAGGTGTAGTTGTCCGGAGATAATTCAATCCTTTCGATGTTTGGGAAGTGATAATCTATAGCTAACATACTCACAAAGTATATCTAAGGACATCCGAATACGGGTTTCTAGGGATACATCGCAAACAAAGAAAAGGCAGATAGGAGAGAAAAGCAAGAGGGCACAAGATTAAAATCGGGACAGGATTTCAATTTTTGTTTCTACAATGTTCTCTAACCAGAAGACCGAAGATATCGCCCATTCTGTAGAGGACCACACATTGCCACCGACGACAACGTGTAGGGCCTAGTGAACACAGTATGTCTACTCATACCTAGAAACAACACAGAATGTGTAACAGGATGAAAGTCGTCAACGAAGATGCACTTGGCATTGGACCTTGCAGTTCGTTTTAATATTAAAAAAAAAAATTGTAAAAAGAGAATGACATGCATACCGTTTATGATACAGTTTAAATGAACACTACAGTGTAGGTACAGTTTGGATCCAGTTAACTAATGATTGCTTCAACTATCGTTTACGTGATCAAACTTGGCCGATATTACTGTAGTAACCTTGCTACTTTATAAACTGATGGTTTTGTGTTCATTGGAGGAATTGTAGCTCTGTGTCTATAACGTACGACTTACGTACTGTGTCTATAACGTACGCCTTACGAACCATACTGACGGTGTTTGTCAGTAGAAGTTACTATGAATAATACATTTACATTCATAAAATATTCAATTCAGTACATGTTGAGATGCTTATTCTAATCCTCCGTGCTGTTCTGGGTCCAGGTGTCCTACCATATAGTCGTACGAGGAGACTAATGCCCCTCCGTGCTGTTCTGGGTCCAGGTGTCCTACCATTTAGTCGTACGAGGAGACTAATACCCCTCCGTGCTGTTCTGGGTCCAGGTGTCCTACCATATAGTCGTACGAGGAGACTAATGTGAGCTCAACATGCAGAGTTTGGGTGTTTGTGCTGTTTCCGTTGCATAGGAGACACTGAAGGAGCCAGAATTGATCTGCTGACTGCCAGTGTTATATAAGATAGATATAGATATATTCACTTTCTCGCCTTTTATCTTTCATTTCATTGTCTCTATTGGCTGATCTACCGTCTACCAATTTTATACTTTGTGACCATGAAGGACATTGACAGACCATTAAGAAATTATCAAATAAACAATAAAACAAACACATATGTTGTAGGTAGTGTTTCTGTGGTAGCTTATTACTGAGCACGCGAAGACTTTCTAACAACATTGACCAAGGGATTAGACTGGTAGTGGGCCAACTGTCCTCTCCGTGGAAGTCCATATCCTTGTCGCTGGCACCATACAGGCTGAACTATGTTAAGGTAATAGGATTGTGTCGCCATTTCTCAGTAGAATTTCTTCAAATTTTGTAGTTATATTGCTTTGAAGTAAAGAAAATTTTCTGCCACAAAAAAAATATAGGTTGTCAGAATTTTAAGGATTTTAAATGGAAATTTATGTAAAAAGGAGTGAATTTTGACCTAAATTAAGTCAAGTTCACAGCCCTGACCAAACTTCTACGCTATGTCTAGCGCCGTGTTTGAAAATAATTCCACATATTGGGTGGAAATGCATTTCGTGTGTGTACGTAGAATCCATTGTGTTATGTAGACAGAAAACACTCAACCCACGGGGATACGTTTGAGGTTCCGTACAAGGTATTCATGATTGCAAAACGCTGAAACTCAAACCTCTTATCCCGAAGGTTTAGATTCCCCTGCCTACAATTGGTTTACAATTGTTCTCACACACGTTCAAATAACGCTCATCATACCCCCGGGGGTGACAGATAAATATGGAAAAGGTAAAATGGTAAAAGAAGATATCAGGAAGTAAAGACATATTAAGTAGACGAGAAATATACCTTGTCAGTCTCTCCATGATACCCATGCACGTGAAGACAGTACATAATTGAAAGCAGACTCTGTAAGATCGGTGCACATTTCTCGAGTATATCTATAATTCTTGGAGTTTTGACAGACTAGTAGCAATTTCCATATTTCAATCAATAATGATTTTGCGAAAAAGTCTCACAATTTATCGAATTATCGCACATCCGCGAAAACTTCAAATAGGAAGAGGAGACATTTAACAGTTATGTAATGCATGCACTACTCGCTTCGATAGTTGATTGCTATTGTTGTTGTACATTTGCTATAGAACCAACGTCACACAAGTGGCCTCTGAGAAACATCGATTCGGTCTGACATATGTGCACTGACAATATTTTACAATGTTGGAGGGTATTTCTGTGAAGTATCGCCACCTCCAATGTCTATCTCTTCAGAATCGTCTTACATTTTATCGATCTCTTTACAGCATCAGTACACAACGGTCAGTCGTGCTCACGTGCGCACGCGGCAATTAAATCACCGAGACATACTGCGGTTTTGATAGGATGTCGGGCAGGAAAAGGAACCGTCTAGGATATATTAGATTACGGTCCGGTTGGAAATGTTAAAATGTTGAAAAAAAATGTATATCCCCCTAGTCAATAATCGAAATTCATAGCAAATATCATTATACGAAGGCATTTCTCTTATCAATTTTGTACAGACAAAAAAAACCAGACGTTGTAAGTTTATATGAAAGCAAATTGAAAACGTATGCAAGAGGAATTGTTGTAAACACACCACATACATTGAAAAATAATTCCAATTTTAATTTATTTTAATTTTATGTTTGATATGGTTCCATAAAATAGCATTTAAACGATGTCCTAGCTGGTTCTTAGTGAGAACATGATCATACACGAGGAGCAGGATTCTAACGAGGACCAAACTAAACGGGCACTTCGTTCTTATTCTAAACTAAACAAGAACCAGGTTATAAACGAGACACCTAATTCTAAACTACACCAGGACTAAACTGTAATAATTAGGAATACGTCATCATCTTGACAACGTTTGGGAATAGACGAAGGTTTTAGGTCAGCAGGCCTCGTATAAGCCGGAAGTCGATTCGTGCTGACCACCTATCCCCTGCTAGCCTGTGGTCAGTATTTTATCGATTTCAGGACGAATAACTGAATGGCCTTGTTTCCAAGACACTTTGTCCACCAAAACATAATAGCTGACTCGGTACTGTGTCGCCATGTAGGAGCTTTCGCGTACACACAGGAGACGGAGGAACATCAAACGACAATGACATCACCACATCAATTTGTCACGAACAACTAAACGCTTTCAGAAAATTGGTGGCTAGCATCAACAGTTTAACATAATGGTCATTACCATGTTTTTCAATTCCCTAGATATATGTTGTTTTTGGAATTCCAATTTGGAGGCGAATTAATTTTCGCTAATCTGATTTTGAAATGAGTTGCGTCCTTATCTGATAATTGATATAATGTTATCAAGCTAAATAGCACTGAATTCTAAAACTGTGCAATTGCAGATTAATTGAAATACTAGTATCTTTTTTACTTCTGAAATGTATGGCAACGGACATTACGGCGTAAATTCGTCTTTTTCACACGATCTTGTCTCTGACACCCTGACCATGCCAGTGACTGGACCTGCGTCCCAATTTGACACCAGGAGGCGCTGACTGGACAATCATTTCCTTGTCTGCACATAACAGTACACACATTTCTTTGTTAAAAAGAACAATGCTCACATGAAAGCATTTCCATTTCAACACACCATAATCATTTCGTTTTGAACATACGTGCTAACGACTCATTCAGCTGGCAAACCTCCCAGCAAATTGTTCCATGCATTTACAAATATATATATTGTCTGTAATCAAAGACTTGGTGATTGTGAGTTCCATCAATACACCAAAGTGTTGGTCATTGATTACAAGCGTTTAAGTGAACCTTTCATAGTGTCAACAAAATAAACTCGTTCGTATTGACCACACTCCAGACAGATTGTAACTTCACCCTTCTGGCCCGTAATTGTGCATGGCGTTGCTTTGACTGAATGTCCCTCCTTATTTCAAGTACACAATAGTTAGCAGACAAATACATGTATTTTCTATTTCACGACCATACAAACGTTTTGTAGACATGCTTCCACGTGTTGGGACATCACAATGATTCATCGATATTATAAGTTAATGGCTTGAATGTATGGAACTAAATGTTCAGCTGGATAATGGCGATGTGTTTCTGTTGGTGTAGCCAGAGACGTAATATAGCTGGTATCGACGTATTTCTGCTGTCTGACAGCAGACCACTGTTTCGCGTTCGTTAACTTGGAATTTACAGGAAAGTTATGACGGAGTGAAACAAAGTATCCTTAACTTCTCCTAACTTCGGTAATATTTTACAAAGGGAGAATTAATTATACCGGGTACGTTTAGGAGTTTTCTTAAGTTGGGGACGTTCAGCAAACTGTGGTCCGTCCATAGTTGTAGAGAATAACGTCGAGATGACGTTAATGAATAAAATCACCGTTAAATGCCGTTTTGTCTTGTAGTTTGGTTGAAAATTTTATTTTGGTTGGTGACATAAGCAGGGGAGGTTTGTATGATTTGTATTGTTTTACGGCAATTTGAGTCATTTAGGGACAAACAACAGTGTAAAAATAGACATTCACAAAACACTGAATACATACAAATCAGAAACAAAAGGTTAAAATGTGTAAAGATGTCAAAATATATCAATAGCAAACAAATTGTTTATATAATATATCATATCTTATTGTAGATATTAATTGAATGTAAATAATCATAGATTGATTGCACAGAAACTGTATCGAATAAACGTTTCAAAGAGGGTACCTTCTAAAATATGTCACGTATTTGTTTGAAATCAGCGCATTCAATCATAAAGTGTTTGACTGTAAATGGCTGATCACAGACATGACTGGCCTATGCGTAGTCGCGAGAGGACAACTGCCTCTCTGCGGTCTGCTCTACCTTTTGCACATGAACCTACATTAGGTTGAACTGAAAATAACTTATTGTTTCTCTCTACAGACCATTTACTTTGACAATTCGTTTTAATAATATTAGCTATTGAAGGTTTAAAATCAGAATAAGGCAGTTTAATATCTTTTGTATTGAGGTTAAGTGCTGCCTTAGCAGCTCTATCTACTTTTTCATTTCCTTTTATTCCGACATGGCCGGGAATCCAAGTCAAGATCAGTTGACAGTAAACTGAAATTCTGTTAATACGGAGGGCAATATTTTGAACGAGATTGTTGTTAAAGTTCCGGTTTTTAATACTTTGTAGTAGTGACAAAGAGTCGTAGCAGATAATATCTTTTTTCATGTTATTCTTTTCGATTTCATCCGAAGCTAGACCAAGTACAGTTGCTTCAGCTGTGAAAATAGAGGCATTATTAGGTAAACGGCAGGAAGAAGACACGTTGCCGACAACGCATGCTGCAGCAACTTTGTCATCGAAAGGTTTTATGCAAAGGAAATCTCGAGATGTACTGTGAAAAAGAACTTTTGTATTGAACCGGGAGAGTGCGAGATTTTACATAATTGTGTAATTCTAAATTTATTTCGGGTAGCTGAATTGTCCGACCATGGTGGACAATTAGGTATTGTAAAAATCTGGACTAGGGGAAACAAAGGAAGGTCAAAGCGCTAACTTTACGCCTACATAACCGGGGCATCACTAGCTAGTCGCCTAACGCGTTTGCAGACATACATTGCAATTGAATACCAAATCACCGGGGGTTCAGCATAGTCAAAATCCTACAGTTCCCATACGACTCACTTTATAGCTTAGACAGTGGAACCACAGGGGCACGCAACTACTATTAATATTGATCTTGTTTTAGGCTTTCAGTGGAACCGTTGGGTTTCGAAGGGGAGATTGAGATGATATCCCAATATTCATAAGTAGCTAAAATGTTGTCATCTTTTCAATGCAGTGTAAAACAATGTAACTGAACATTTAGAAATGCAAAATCATTTGAAACTTAGTCGAGTATTATATATGCTGCGTCATTGTATCACGTTTAATGTTGTCTATATAAGGTCTATTGTGGTTCAAGTTATCGATCTGCGATTAACGCCAAGATATTTTGTCCAGGGTAATGTATTGACGAGTGGCCAGAGTATCGCTAGGTCAGCGATCCAATCCATCACACTGGACAAGGAAATCCTAACTGATTCCTGGTCAAAACACATCAGTGTCACGTGCTCCGTTATTTGGTGGAGCGATGCCGAGACGAGAGCGTCCTTTATCTGAATGTCTGATAAATTCACATGACATGATGACAAATAAAGATACTCCTATACTCAGATCCATCCTTTATTTGTAACCCTCAATCTTAATTTGACATGTATCGTACTTAAATGTACGTTGGTACAAGTTCCGGGGATATCATTGCTCACTTGTATGTCTCTTCTTTAACCATTTATTTGTTTAGATCGTCCAGAAACCATGGTGATGTCAAGCTCTGTTTAAACAAGTTGAATGTTCTGATAATTAAATATCCATATCCAAAAATAGTCTTGTAAATATTGACCGTCGATATGATACTAGTATATATATTCGTCAATATTGTCAACAACTCTGGAAATTTTTGCATTGTCTGTTTTCCCCTTGTTATATCATTGCGACAATGCCTATCGATTCTGACAATGCCTATCGATTCTGACAATGCCTATCGATTCTGACAATGCCTATCGATTCTGACAATGCCTATCGATTCTTTCTTGGATGTCTAAATAGACTATAGAGGACTGAATGATTTCAAACTTATTGTCTTAATGAAATAACAGATATATTATTATCTGGTAAATTGAACAAAAATAACGAAATGTTTAAAAACGTGCAGATTTGATAAAGACCGGTGTTAGAATAAAGACATAATCGATCTTAATTTCATTTACTTTTGACTTGAGTCGTGAAGTTATATCACATTCCATCCTGTATGCGCATGTCTGTATTGAAGGAAAGGGAGATAAGAATGTCGATACAACATGCGCCCAGTAATAGCCCTACACTGTTTTCAGTAAATATGTTTTAGCTGGTCACAGACTCCCAGTAACATCTAGAACGTCCTGGTGGCGTTTGAAACAAAGCAAGCGTTTTATTCTCTACATCAAGACATCGATTTGTTATTTAGAGAAAAGAAACTAGTGGAATTTTCCATCAAAATGTCTAGGGATCACTTTGCATTCGACTTTGGAAAAAAATCGCCAACAAAACGGCCTGTTAGCATGAAAACCCTATTACCGATACTTAAAAAAACATTTCTGTTTTGTTTGTTGGGGTTTCGCGGTACGTTATATTATAAAATCACACAAATACAATGGTTTTAATTTGAGTGAATGAATTACAACGTTGAATTCATTATTACAAAACAGATTAACACAAATGAGTATGATGTCATACTTCATGTAGCGAGAAAATCTGCATATATTATGATGTCCTACATTTCAATGGCTTCTATTATTAATTTTGACAAAAATCTAATACATTTCTCGCTATTCTTAAATGTCAAAAGTTCAAATTTGTCACAAACAAACTCGAGGACCTAGATATCGTAGATTAGAGAGTGACAGTTGTTTTATCGCCAGAATCCTAAACTTGCACTTCATTGTTATCTCTGGGCTTTTTAAACCGCGGGGTACCGGTGGTTGGTGGTATATGTTTTATTCAATGATTATTTACCCAAGAGAGACCAAAAAGTCAACGGTCAATTTTTACTGGTACTTTACGTCTGTTTTAGGCGCCAGTTGAGGACTGACAAAACGTTTACATCACCACCACGGGAGTACTAGCAATGGTTGATAACCTTTGTCTTTATTCAGAATAGTAAAACACATCAGGGAGGGTGGGCCACGGTAGTGACATAATCGTCAGCCATAATTGCGATTCGAAACTAGTTTGTCAGTTGGAAATTCATTAGCAGTTGATAACCTTTCAATTGGGACTTTACGCGCACCGTGTCATCCTGATTGCGTGATAACTACGTTTGACGGATGAAATCAACCATCCGGTGTTTACGCCTCGACGACTCCTGTCTGACTTCCGGTATAGGCGGAAGTTATGCTGCACCGGATACTTCATCAGAACATCAATAACTGGCGGCTGTTCCTAACGAAATATCTGATCATCTTGATTAATTTGTCTTCCATTTGATTACTAACACTGGAGTCTTCATCGGTGTAGAAGTGAATTTGTCTTTAGTCAGCAGAAATGTGAAGCTGTGTCTGACGAGTAATCTGTAATTCCAATCAAACGACAACCAAGTCGATAATCGATAATCGATCGTCGAATTCTGATCTACTGTGGAGCCATCAAACATTTATACTTTTACGGCACACAAACCACATTGCAAAATGCGACTTCTGATTAACAACGGAACTGACGTCACAGACACGCGTCGTGAAGCAAGACGACGTTGAATATACTAAGAAAACCGAAAAGCTGCTCAACAGATTTAAATCCTAATACATACGATATTGAAATCCCTTTTTATCCAGATTATGTAGAAATGGTCACGACATTCACTCCGAGAGATTGACCTTCTCAGTGGAATTTGGCCATGATTAGAACATAATGTACGTGGTTTATTTGTGCTATGACGTCTGTAAGGCGAACCAAACAAATATCCAGTCTCATAACTACCTGCTGCAAACGAATAGCAAGTAAACACGCACTGGAGCAAACGACACAGATAAGGAATGGATTCAAAGGTTCCCGGAAATAAACCCCACAGCTATGCCTGTGTCGTGCGAATCCTCTGTAGGCAGTATGGGTGTAGGGGTATTGTGAGGGTATGTGATATTCTAGTAAATGATGCTGTATTTTGGTACTGCATGATCGTAGGAGGCGACTAATGTGTTCCATGTGGAATCAGTTTTATTTTTAAATATCGAGGCATTTAAAAGACTAGAACTAACTTGCTGTTTTCATTAAAATAGTTAGGATCCCTAAGTATCTTTTATTGATTTAAACATATTTTATTGTCGAAACAGACAAATGGGTGAGAGACAAGTTCTAACAACTTACAAGCTCTTCTCTTCTCTTTGATACTCTTTCTATCACTCCTCAATGTCTGATATATTACTGGTACACTTCCGGTTACACCATTGTCATAATGATGTAACCTGCAATACCCTCATGGTAACAGAGTTGTGAAATTGCAGGACTATTGCACTTCAAGTGGCCCTTAAGGAGCCGTGTCCCACTGCACTACAGTTTTCCCTATATACAGTAACCTCCCCGTGACTTCCGTTTGGATATAACTGTAGCACAGTTGGGCCAGGCCACTTCCGTTGACCAGGTAGCTCAAACAGTTACAGCAGTAGTATTACAATCTGAAGTCAGGGGTTCAAATCCCGATCTAGTCCCGTTGACTTCTTACCCTCAGAACACAGTTGTTGATTTATCTTTGTTTATTTCGTATCTTTTATATCTCGTAGAAGTCCCGCAATGTATTGTTTTCTTTGTAAAAGAAATGTTTATCAAAGCTATCGTCACATCAGAAAAAAACAAGTTTCCAGCACCTGATTACAATGTTGGGCAAGTGGTACGGGGATCCTAAAATGGCCTCATCATCAACGGACACCGTCGTCGTAT
>JAUMHH010221521.1:0-27037 GCA_032359455.1 Chlamys rubida
CTTCAGCACTTCCAACCAGTCGCCGCATTTGGAGCCTAGTCTCACCTGCTGTATCCTGTCGCTCAGGTAGCTGGACATCGGGTCTACAGAGCGACTGCTCAGACTATAGGCCTCCAGTTTCCCGATCAGCAGGCTGTGAGGAAAACAATCGAAAGCCTTGGACAAATCCATCAATATGGCAACGACATATTCATGGTTGTCCAGGGCTTTACGCCAGTCCTCGACCAGTCGTAGCAAAGTAGACTGACATCCAAATCCTGACCGGAAGGCTGATAGGGAGGGATTCAAAATATTACTGAAATATGATGTCAGCTGATCACACATGGTTCTTTCAAAATTTTTGGATATGCAAGGTAAACTGCTGACCGGTCTATAATTTTGTTTGTCCAATACATCTTTCTTTTTAAAAACAGGAACGACCTGGGCCTCTTTAAGTCTAGCAGGAAAAATATTTGTTGTTATGCAATGGTTTACAAGGTAAGAAAGAGGCAAACTTACATTATTACAACAAGTAATTTAGATGATATTCCATCAACACCTGTAGCTTTCTTTACATTTATTGTAGTAATAGTTTTTTCTGTGAAAGCAGGTGTTACATGGTCAAAATCAAATTTTGAATCAGCTGGAATATGATATGATATTGTTAAGGATGTCATTCTCGGTCGTCTTTGAATCTCCATCGTCACCAATATCAGAGGCCACATTTACATAAAATTTGTTAAAAACATTGCTGACTTCAGTTTAGTCACTTATAATTATTTCATCTTCTTTCAATATAATATTGTTTTTATGGTTAAAACATTTACTAGATAAAAAGGGTTTGATAGTGGGCCAGAAGTCCTTGGACTTTGGACCTCCAGAACATCTTTCCATAAAATATGTTCGCATTGATTGCTTTCTAATTTTAGTAACAAGATTTCCCTGTTTTCTATAGGATTCCCAATTTGTAGTAGTATGAACTTTCTTAAATTTGTTAAAAAGCAAACGTTTTTTGTATATAGCCTTTCTTAATTTTGCATTAAAAATGGACACTTCTTCTTGCCTACTATCTTTTCTTTGATTGGGGCATGCTCCTCTATAACATCTATGAGGAGTTTCTCATGGGCCCAATAGATATCATCCACATCATCAAAAACATACGCAGTATGGAATGGAATTTTACTGACGTCTTCACTAAAACTTCTAAACCTGGTTTTATCTTTTGACACAGTACATATCATGTTGTGCCAGTCAAGACCACAATTAAAAGAAAATGTGTTAAATAAAAAACTGCCACTGTTACTTAAAATGACATCAACCAGAGATGGGGTACTGTTTTTCATAAAACATGTAGGAGCTTTGACAACATTTTTCATATCAAACACATCACATAAATTTTGTAGAATATAATCTACATTCCCACCTTTCATATCTATATTGAGATCACTAGCTAATATGATGTGATCATAGTGAATACTTATGTGATCCAGATGTTTACATAGATCATTGTAAACTCTATCTTTGGGGTTTGATGGGGGATTATAGGCCCCCACCACTGCCCTCTTACGACCATTAATGTTAACCTCAACCACAATACTTTCCACCAAGTCAAATTCTAGATCTGATCGTCTTCTACATGGGAGGTTGGAGTTTACAAAACACACATGTGATACATGTGATACATGTACCTTTATATATTTCTTGAAGGTGAATCTTGATGGTGTTCGTTTTTTTCTTTTTCATTAATATCTTATAGAGCTTTGAGATATGGAAATAAAACTTCCTTGTTAGATCTGTGTTCATTATTCTGGGTGTGGATATGTTGTGTATTGGTTTTTCCTACAGGTTTGTCACATGGTAATGTAACTTTATTGAGAGGTCTTTATCTCTCTATCAGCCGTCACAACTGATAGTAACATTACTTGATATCCCTTTGAAAATTTGATTCCTTTACCAACAAAATGTCTGCTGACAATGCCGGTTGTCACAGACAATATGTCTGAAAACTGGAGCAAAACTGAACATACTTCGTCTACATCCTGCGTGTGAGTGTATGTGTGTATGGAAACTCTTAACTGTGTCGTTATTAAAATAACATACAAAACTTATCAACCATGTTCAATCCGCTTATTACACACGTGGAATATTTTAACATATTATCGATAACAGTGCTCAGTTGTAACACCACATATAAGCGACGAAAACAACAATTGAAATATACATTAGCATGAAACTACCAAGAAAAGTTTTTATTGTAAACCTGTAAAGCATGAAAAGGTGTGTGTGAAAAATAAATGAGATAGTGGAGACACAAATCAGTAATATAGCACAAAGCATAAGGCAATTTCATATACAGCATCACACACTTAATTAATAGCATTTTTTAAGAATTCTTTTTCGGCAAATGAAATACAATCTATACATATTACTGATATAGCATTATATCCAGCTATACAACTCGATAATTTCAAAGGAACTGCCTTATCAGCCGCTTACTTTCAGTCCTATGCCACCTTGCTGATATCTCCACATGTTTGTTTGCCTTCGTGTGTGCTGTGGATGTATTGCGTTCAATTGTGTGGTCGGACCGTGCTTCTAACGGCATTTCTTTAACGGCTGGCTGTCTGCATACAGGGCTAAAGTGAAAGAACACGGCAAAATCCTTATAAAAAGGGAGCAAATTTAAAAGCACGTGGACTGATTTTGATTCTTTAAGAAATTAAACAATTTCCTGAACGTTGAAACAAATCCTTACCGCTGGGCATCAGTAATTATTCATTACTCTCACAAGTCATTCAATAACCTGGAAATTGGCCATATTATTCGTGTAAAATCTTTTCAAGTTATGTGCTGGTTTCTGAGCCATTTCCGGTGTATGTTCTCACGTCGCGACCTGTTCCTGACGGGCCCTGTACGACAACACTATAATGACCCCGTGTAATTTCCTCCAGTTGCTGTAGTTCCTCTGTGAGACACCAACGCCCCAGACGTATTAACGCGATGTTTCTGAGCACACTGCATGTTCAGGAAACGTGCGCGTCAAAACCAGACTCCACGTCCAACTCCAAATATGGAGAAGACAGGTATCATGGTCGTGCATTAGCATTATTAACCCAGTGCAAATTCTTACAGATATACTGTAGCGCAGCTTAACTACAAGCATCATTTAATATACAAAAAAGCATTATCTATCTCTGAGTGTCGGTTATTGATCTATTTATAGCTTTCAAATGGCAATTCTAGGTAATACTAGGACATACAGCTGTATTACAAGAAAATCCTGTCTCATACTTAAATGCATGTAGCCATCTCGCATTCATAATGCCTGCATTTGTCGTTTTGACATTTGAAGTATGAGGCTCTACTGTCATTGGTCTGTTCCAGTTCTTTGTATCGCCTTACCCCTTATTGTAATAGAGAATCAATTAAATAGTGGCATGAGGATTTCAAAGGTCAAAGTGTAAATTATGTCGTCAAGAGTGCCCATTGAGTAAAAATCAAATGTGGCATTATCTTTGTCGAGCTCATGTGTCATAAAATGAAGGAGGCGATACAAATAATGAAAATAGCTTATCTTCATGTATAAACAGTGCTTTAACCAGCGAGAAATTGTGTACGCTACCCACACTCTGGATTACAAAAAGCATTATATAATGGCTTTAATAATTACATGGCCACAACATGTAGGAAAAGAAAAGGGAAACTTCTCTTTTTCTGATTAAGAACAACATGAAAAGCAGTGTCGTTCACTGAAGCACTTACCGATAAGCTTTTTGGGGGCGTATCACATCAATGTAAAGTTAGCACTGGACGTGTCATATTAATAAATGGTTAACAGTGGGCGTGTCAAATCGATGACTTCGTTACTTGGGCGGTGTTTTTTCAATAAACTGTTAGTATGTGACGTGTAATAGCAATGGACTGTCAGCATAGGGCGGTTATATTGTCTTATCAATGGACACGGGACGTATGACATCAAGAAACTCTCAGCATGAGGCGAACTGTTAGGTTTGAATGTTGTATTTTAAGTGTCATTCCGGTATGACGTGTATCCTGTAGATACACGTTTGTTTCGTTTGTCATCAGACATTGTATGGACGGTGTTTTCTGATCATTACCGTGTGTAAATGACACAAAATTAAAATATCTTCATCAAAAGCCTTAAGTAACAACAGACCGAAACAATAAGAGCGATTAAAACCAGCCAAGATATTGGGGAAAAAATAGAAAAGGGGCAAAATATAACAAGTATGCAAGATTATATTATAGAGCCAGAACGATATGAAATACACGGTAAGGAAGTCAAAGACGGAAATATAGAAATAAAATATACTACTAAGGATCCAAGAAGAATCCGAAGGGATAAGGTGAAACAGAAACAGAAATTTCGAAATTAAACGTAAACAAACCAGAAGCAATAGTCCATGAAAGGAAACAAACAATTAAAGAATTGTCAGCGTTCTAATGCTGTGTATTTACTGTGAGTCATCTAACATACCACCAGTTTAATTAGATTCGGAAAAACAAATAATCGTTCCAGTACATTGGAATGGCCAATGGAAAAACCTTGATGCCTTTACGGAAACCGATGCATCAAAATCGCTAGGACGAGATTATACTCGTCCAGAATCATTAAAAGAATACTGGCAAGCACCATAAAAGCTCTTTGTGAGATATGTATACCTCCATCTAGATAAGGGAAGTACGTAGCAGCTGGTAGCACGGATATTTCACGGCATTACACAAAGAGAAACACCAAAAATACTAAGAAATTACCGATAATCGGAAACTTATCATCATGAGACTAATAGATCATCGTGAAAGAATCAGCTTCTCAGCAAACACTAACATAGAATTGTTAAAGGGCGGTGCATTGTGTTACAGCTGCTTAACATAACCGAGGGTTGCACCAAAATCCTAAACCAAGGGATGACAAAACAACCTGCACATTGTGAAAATGTTTGATAGAGTATCTAATTGACGAGTAAATATGAAATCAGTCTTGCCATTTGTTTTAAAAGGAAAGACAATACCCGGTTTAAAGAAAGATATAGAACAGCTAGAACATGCACGAATAAGTCACCAAAGAATTGCTTGAAGTGAAACATTTATCCTATAAAAATGACTACATTATCAAAAACGTCTAACTATTAACATACATGAGACTGAGACAGAATACGATTCATCTGTACAACTATCATAGGATACATGCGACCCAAACGTAGCTAAATACTTCTTAAAATCCAGTGAAATGGCGCAAACCAGATAAAACAGCAACTTAAGCTTTCAAAAAGACCGAGCCGGACCAAGAGTTAGGCATCGGAAAGAATAGCTTTCAACAAAGGCGGAAAATATAGCTTCTAACAAAGGCGGAAAGAATAGCTTCTAACAAAGGCGGAAAGAATAGCTTCTAACAAAGGCGGAAAGAATAGATTCTAACAAAGGCGGAAAGAATAGCTTCTAACAAAGGCGGAAAGAATAGCTTCTAACAAAGGCGGAAAGAATAGCTTCTAACAAAGGCGGAAATAATTGGAAAGCTCTGTCAGTTCATGTTGTTAATATACAATATTTTAAAGCTTTTGTGAATAAATTGTCTGGGGACGGCATATAAACTAGAACAACAGTAAATCTGGATACAGAGACAAAATGTCTGAGTCAAGAAATCATCTGTTTACACAAATGATTAGTTAGCCTGCATGGTGTGAGCTTTGCTTTATCAAAGCTTTTCAGCCTGAGACGTGTTGGAAGCTTGCACATCGCGCGCGCACACATAAAAACAGCAATTCACTTAATAAGCTGGTAACAGAGTATGATGTATCAATGAATTGTTAGTGAAAGGATACATTTTATCAATCAAAGACATCACCACCAGCTAGCCAGTTATAGCTTGCTTCAGCTACATTTAACCAAATTACATAGCATTTGATTCTAAATCTATACACGGAAATAACGTTATCGTCCGTATACATTCGATCTCTTTCTTGGTGGTCATGTTTTAGTTCTTTTCTCGCTTCACAAGTAACGTAATCACGAGTATATGGCAAGCATTCTTTATCCTGGTCATTCAATGGCTCTATTAGATGTATATTACGTCATTTACGAGCAATAGTCCGAATAAAAATCCGAATATCTATACAGCTTTATTTGGATTTTAATACATCATCCTTAACTACCTATCCTGGCGTACCAGTGGTGTTGACCCCATGGGAGGAAGCTGTGCCACACATCCGTAATTAAAAGGTAGGTTAACACAAGGAAAGGTTGGGTGGCTTCTTATACCCAGAGGTATATCTGACATAGTGACTGACGGTCACTATACATAATCACACAATACGTATGGTCAGACCGGACATGTCTAGTCCGAGACTGAGGCTATTAGCCTCTCACAGACACATATATTTATGTTCCTCTCGTTCCATAGATCTCCAAGAAATAAAATCGCTGTATTTCTATATAGATAATTTGTCCGTCTGACATTTCGTGTAAGTTGTCCGTATATTTCACTAATTTGGCTGGCAGATCAATCCTTCTTAACCAAGGAAATGAATATTATATCATTGTATATATCTCAGGTTATTTACATAAATGATAGAAGTCTATCACAGGCATATTACAGATGCAATCTAAGGATGAATGCAACATCGCCCGTAGCCCTGCCATCGTCTGTCTTATTTACCTTGGAGAGTACTTAGCAATGTTTAAGACCACATTGACAATAGTTTTTTCTTACTTTAAATAATGTTCTTATCAGTAAGAGAAATTGACTTTTGATTACAACAATATTGTAAGAAGAATTGAACATAAAGAATGTATCTCATTTTTTAAATTGTAACTTCCTGAATACATTAACAAAAACACGCACATTTTTTCTGAAGAAAAATATTGTACCAGTCCAGACTCGAGATTTTCTTTTTAAATTTTCACGGAAAGGAATATTGGAGTAAAGGGAAGAAAGCATTGCCAGAGTGAAGGAGCAGTAGGATTCCCCCTACCTTAAGGGTGTGACAGGAAAATCTCGAATGTTTGGTTTTTTAACCCGAGTCTCTGTCGAGTGATAGACTACCAAATAATCTCCCGAAGGATGGGGATTTTTTATTTTGTTAAACCCTTCTGGAAGGGGAAGATTATTTTCTCAAATCCTATTATTACAGTCACAAAACCTCTGACAGCAGTCTTGCATGTTTGGTTCGCAATTAACCTCTCCCGTCGAAAGCTGATTGTGACATCATAATTTAATGCTCGCCTGACGTCATCGTATTGTTCCTTTGCGTGTTAAATCTGTCATATGGGGGTGACAGAGTTTTCCTGAAAAGTAGCACTTGAGACGGAAGATGGGAGAAATAGTACGTCAACACAATCCTGCGATTAGGAAAATTTAAAGATAACGTTGTCGTACATAAAGGATTATTGATATCGATAATTGGTGAAATCGACTTGTGATAAATATTATTGAGACGAGCTGGTTTTTGATCATTATTATTGAGACGAGTTGACTTGTGATAGTTATTATTCAGACGATTTGACTTGTATTATGTGGACTTTTAGCATTCTCTCGTTTCTGTCGACATAAACTTCTGGTCAGATAGCTCCAATCATCACGACGTCAAGACAACAAAACTGTTAGCATGTATAAGATCAGTACAAAAATAGGGTTGGTGTCAACAGATACAGAGATGTTTCTGTATTTTTGTTATGAATACTTACGACAAAAGTGTTTTATATAAATTCGTACACGAGATAAAGCAAACAAGAAAACGAAGCCGATGGCTTATTTATTTCGAGAAATTAATGGCAACCAATCGACATCAATATCCTGATAGCATATGTAGTTCCGGAAATACCCCACAACATAAAGCAGTGAAAAGGACGGTATGGTTGGTAGCATGCAATATCAGTTATACTGTGTGGCTATCTCTTGTATAAATTACCGTGTCTTTATATCATCCAAACATACCGCCATGAAACATTGTTTAAAAAAAATGTAAAATGCACCGGGATTTAACCAGTCCAGATGGTGGCAATCATACATCACAAGCGTCTTGCCTCTTTGTAAATGATGTTAAAATATCACTAAACCGAACAATATGTTATCCCTCTGACGGAAGCCAAATCCACTGATACACCACAACATGAAAAGCCAATTTGTTCATATCTCTTTCTGATACGAGGGGGAGGTGCTATATCGACAGGCAGTAATGTATTGCAAAATGACCAGGGAATAGTGGTAACACAATATCTGCTGAGAAACTCCCCATGATGTCGATAATCAATCGTATATGATCTATATTTTCCAGATACATAAACACAAAGATTGTTATCAATACCTTACAACAATGTCTTTGATTTTAGTGTCATAATCACCAAGTGTTACCATTCCCCCGGATATCACCTTCTGTAGAATAAGTGTAGAAAATAGTGCCAAGTATCGTGTTAATCTCAACAGGAAGTGCGTGATTGGGACAGCTCATTCACGTCTGACAAACAAATATTTATTCGACAAAAGAAATGGAAAACCAGACGAAATGACATCAACTGAAACCTAAATAAAACTACAACACACCGGATAAGCCATGAAACCAATATAGCTCGTCTTTGATTCATCGTTAGATATTGAATCTAGCAATGCGGGCCAAGTAGTTGCTTCTACTGGAGCTCTCTAATTTGTTTTGAACGGACACTATTTCAGAAATAAATGGCTGCCTCTGTAATTGTGTACGACTTGACTAGTTGACCTGCTCCCCATGGGAACTTCTCCGATTACTTATATAATTTTGTGTGTGTGATTGAAAAGCTGGCGTTGTGGATCATAAACATTGAGTGGAAATACAAAGAATGACTGCACAATAACACAAATCGATCAATGGCACTCGTGTATGAACCGATATTGTCTTACCCTATAAATACAGGAAACGGGGACGGGGTTCAGTGCCAGCCACACAGGACTGCACAGCAGAGACAGAATGACAGATGGCAACTATTTGCAAAATAAATCAGTGCGCTGAGGAGAATCAGTGCCGATCAGTAATGTGGGCTTGGTCGACATGCCACGTAAAATATAGTATCCCCGAGAAACGTTATGAATGACGTGCACGAAACGGACGGAATTACACGAAACTGGCCGGAATGACACGACAAACAGCATTCAGTTCTACATATTCCCACTGCAGGAAGCCGGGGATGTGACAGATTAGAAAATAATAGAATGCAATCGTGATACAAAGTTTACCAAAGACTGATCAAACAGAATGCAATGCCCTACAATAGGATGTTGGCTATTCTGATACGCCGTCGTAATTTGCACCGATTACAGACAAATACGATATACACCGACCACCCTATAATGTACATAGTTGTATTAACACTGTAATCAGGGAAGTAGTTTCCGCTCAACCGTACGTCATCGCGTATCCTCTCTTTGTTATCGTTTATACAGTAACGACAAATATTCTGCTGAATGAAAGCGCACTATTTGTGTTCATTGATAAGGAAAGACCTAAATTGATTGGAATCGTTAGTACAGGTGACCGTCTGTTCTATACCTTCACGCGACACCAATGGATCAACTAACAATATCTGGAGACTCTTGTGACGTTAATGAACTAACGAAATCCTATCATGCTATGTATACAGGAGAGTTAATGCCCATCCTTTGTTGATTTTGCAAAGACTTCCGGTTATTAATATTGTGTATGAAGATGAGTCGTGATTTCGGTCATAAAGAGGGCTCCGTAAAACTGTGTTTTAAATAAAATTATAATATGAGACGTCTAAGGACAGTCAACTGACGATTGTATCTGCTAATTAACAAGTCCATTCATAAAATTTATGGGAAAATTGAAAAGCAGCTTTCGAAAATGCTTTTATTGTAATCTTGAGCATCTTAGAAGATTATGGGTTATTAATTTCATCTTAAAGTTTTGGTCGGTTGTTGGTTATCATCGTGTAGTTTCGGATGAATTCGACATGATAGCTAAACTACGCCGGTCACTCAGTCACAAATATTTAACATGTACATCGGGAGAAATGTTCTGTATCAATCTGTTGACGGGGGAAAACATATCTGATTATTCCCTGTTAAAATGAATGGCACCATTCTTTCCGACACTGAATTGTTATGTCCTAAAAGAGTTCTATTTGTGGTTTTTTAGCTGACAGATAACAGACCGTCATACTTCCGGGTACTGTGACACCTGTGATGTGGCGTCTGTTGACACAAGAAATCCTTGCTGACACTGCGATCAATAGATAGAGATACTGTGATTACATTAATGTTAGATGTCAATGAGAAATATCAGATGACGACTCTTTCGTGCACGGATAGATTTACACTTTTTTTCGAATGACATTTTTTCTGTTGGAAGCAGATTCCTGTTATGGAATGTATATATGCTGCAAAAAAATACTGTTATATGTAATAATGTCATGTCTTTTATCAATTTTAATTTACATCTAACCTCAGTACACACAAGACAACATTTAGTTTTGTTTCTTAACTACTAACAATAGCAACTGTCCTCCAGGCTTTAATGCAAGATTTGGAAACAATATATATATATACCAGTGTCCTATTAGTGATACTTGCAAGTGGAAATACTTTCCTTCGCCGTATATAGCTGTTCAATATACAGAACCATGGCGACATATTACTGAACTGTGGAATCTGATAGCAGTAATTTTATCTGAAATTGCTCTTTCCATGACAGAAGGGAACCGACTAGTAATTGAAACTCACTTATACAGTGCACGTACGACATTTTAGAAGAGGCTGTTACTAATTGCGATTCGACTTTACGCAGCTTAACTCCAGAATTACTCAATCCCTTGCCTCATTAAGCGTTGATCAGCCTACATCACCCGAGCCTGATTTGATGGTATCTTGGTAGCCGACAAAAAACCCCTAAAACTGATAAAACGAAATCGATTTTTTAGTCTTAGACGTAAATGTGTTAGGTTTTCAACATGAACTCGTACAATTACGTCACATATCCTCTACTTATTTTTTATCTACTGGATTTAAATTCGTACATAAAACGATTTTTTAGATGTGTCAATGTACGATTTGAAGATAGAAAGTAAGGACGGGTTTGATTAATATTTCTCAGTCGCCAGCCATACAACATGGACGCTGAACTATAATAAGCATACATGTATCTCGTACAATGCTGCTACCCGATCATAGTAGCTTACAAGAAGAGCTAGAATCACATTAACCCCTTTTCAAACATGACATTTACATCTCACGTAAGCGGCAAGATTTTAACACATTTCCCCAAAATTCAAGATTTTTAGGATGGTGGAAATAGTTGAAAAGGTCATCCATCCTGTTTTGTGCTTTGCTTAAAAAGAGTCACACCTCGAGATCTAACCAACACAAGTACAGCGAGTCTGTGAATACTGTTCACCGCATTTTATCCAACTTTGCCCAACAGAGGTATCTGCTGACTTTATCTTTACAATGTCACCCACGATACATCCATCCCTTTTCTCAGAATGTCAAAGTCCCGTACTTCAATTAGCTCCATGAACCATTACAGCGATTGGCTGTTACATGTGGTGACGATATCGCTAATATCTGTAATACATAAACATGCAAATTAAGTTGGTCAATAAAAAAGATCATCGAGCAATCAATAAAATTTTGTTTCAAACTAAGGTAATCTAATAAGGCGCGTGTAATGATTTTCCATTATCAGAAACGTTCATGTATGCATAAGAACCGCACGCCTCTGCACGTAAGAATGTATGAATCGACATATATGTACTGCCACATAGCGGTGACAGACTACACAACTCTTAAAACGGGTCCAACAACAAACTAACGTGTCACCAAGGCAATATAAAGACAAGTTATATCGCCCAGTGGTAATCTTACAAGAAGACAGAAATCGCACGACTCCGTTCATGATTGAATCAGTCTTAACAAATAAATATATATAGAGAGAGAAAGAGCGACCTTCTCAAAAACCTGTTTGTGGGTACTGGTGTGTATAAGCACACAGACACATTGATTTGTGTAGACGCTCAACTCTCGTTAGAAGGAACCGACATTACACCAGACAACTACTTAACAAATAGCAATTCATCGCGTTGAATATTTTCGTAATCGAATTTTAGGGGATTATTCTTCTCACATCCGATGATACCAAAAATAGCGTAAACCTTATTCAAGTCATTTCTGTCAATTTCTCAGCTTTTATTGAATAGAGTTTGCGGCCTACATACCAAAGTTCTCTAACAAATGATTCTGTATTGACAACAATTACCGGTTGAGTTCCATACGTAGCGAGTTAAGAGTGGTCTGCCCGGCACGTCGGGGCTGTACACCACTCTAACACCACGTGGCTGAGTTAATTGAAAGTGAAAGAACACCAGCGACAACGTTCTCTCTCGTTTTTTGTTGTTGAGAAAATAGTAGTGTTGTTTTGTGTAGAAAAGCTGTAAATTGAATATACAAATTATCCTTAGGAACGCTCTGACAACTGGTTTGATGTGTTTTCATACAGTTTGTCACTTCATTGCGTCTTTTTTTTATTCGGTTAGTATAATGTCTTTTGTCAGAGTTTTCAATCAAGTCTCTATGATTTATAGATTTTTGTTGCTCATACATGATATATTTATTGTTTTGTTTTTTTCGCCCAAGAAAACCTGTCTATTCGTCAACGAAATCATTGTCTATTGTAGGATGACTATTAAGTAATAGATTTATGATATGCTGCAGAGAGTAATGGAAATGTCACCGTCGATCAGAGACTACATGCAACCATATTGGATTGGAGCATATCTTCACTGAAGGGGGAACTAGCTTCAACAGATCAGATGACATACCATTACATAGCTCGAGCCTGCCTGCCTGTATATTTCTGCAACCGATACTTGTGTCGGTCAGAATTTCTCAGTCGTGGATTCTCTCGACAACCTATACAAACTTACAACACAGCATGACATTTATTTTATAGAATCTCTTACAGCTGTACAATCCAGAAACAAAGCCGAAATTATCATAACTTAATTGTTGTGGAGATTCCTATAAACATATGGTAGAGATATACTTATAAAAGTTTTAACAAACATATAACACACACATATATATTTAGGATTGGCCTTCATTTTGACAGCGCTCCATAAAGAATATGTTCGTTGCCAACTGCATGCATACTACCGTATACGCCGTCAAAATGAAGGTCAATCCTTATATTTACATTCAAAAAATGTTTAAATGCTACATTACACAGACAAAATATCGAAGCGGGTTGCCACGATGGTAACTACGGTAGCCGTGGTTGCTAGGGCAATATAGTTCCAGTGGATCTACATCGATATATGAGTAAATTTAGAAAATACGCAGTGAACAATACTATTTGTTTCCTTTCATGGATTTTAAATTTTAAATTAAGCAATATGAGAAGCCCTTCGAACTGTTCTATTCATTTACAACGGTCGTCATGTACGCGCAGTGACACACTGCTCATGGAGTGACGCGGTCGAATGTTTCAGAACGAAGCCGCCATTGTTGACCGCCAAAACAATTTGAATGTGCATCCATGGAATAAGAAGTTTGTCAGCATTCTTTTGCTGTATAATTAGACATAATGGATCCCGAATATGTTCTTTGTATATAGATGGTGAATGCACCAAGCATTGGTTATCATTGGACTGCTATCTTGATGAAGCGTGAACGGCGCCAAATTTGAAACAAGTATATATCTGCCGAGCCTTTTTTCACTGCGTATACGCTAATTTATACGCAATCAGAGTTTACTAAGCTGAAGAAAGGAGACATGTAACTATACATAACAAATCTCTAAAAAATTATATAGCAATGCTATAACAAAATACACACACACATATATATATGTATATCAATAATATATATAAAAGAAGTATAAGTATTGAGGATAAACCAACACAGAATATTCCATACATATAGAAAGCTTCACTTTATCTATATAAATCTGTCATGTATATTATATTCATAACGTAAGACTTAATGTTAGCAACAAATTAACTCTTTTGTTTGTATCGTTCTTTAAAATATGTTTAATTTGTATTTAAATACAACTGTGGAACTGGGCACAATAGCATTGCCTATCAAAGCCTCCTATACAAAGTGGTATGATATTTAAGGGAAAATGAATTTCAGTAAAATAAAATAAAAATAAAATCGTTTTCAGTATGCTAAAGTAGATTCCTATTTGGACCAAAGCCTGGCTGGTGACACTTAAAAGTTACAACACAAACTGTAAAACAAAGACTATGAGCCAGGAGTGGGCCAGGTAATCTTATATAGGTAGAAAAGTGTTAAAGAAAAAAACTAAAACTTTCTATCACTGAATAATGTATTAGGGTGTTATATTATATCAGTACATCAAAAACATCTAAGAGTTTATCAAAACCTCTCCTTCATTACCATACTTTGTTTCTTGTTTGTCTTCTAATTATTCAGTCGTTTGTACTCACTACGTATTCAATGTTTCTATTCAAATTGCTATTTGTCCTCATTTTATGTTCGATGATATATATTTGGTTTACTCAGTCCATCTTTCATGTATGTATTTATATCTATGAAATAGGTTTACTCATATATATCGATAAGAGATGTTTAAATTTTGGAACGTTGAGTTCAGTCCCGCAAATAATATGGTGACTTCACGTTGGAGGGTCTGCATTCGCCATGCATCATATACTGTAAATATGATAACTATTGGTTTGTTATCTATAACGAAGGATGATGGAGCATTTCTATTTAAAATAAATGGCAATTGTTTTGTAGTATATTGGAATGTAGGCACCAAAAGCCAGAATCGGAAATGTATCTTTCATGTCATGTTTCCTTAATGTATATAACATTGATCAATGCATTCAAGATGGGAAATCAGTGCATGTGTACACGCAGTATACCATCTGTCCCATGGGAAATTGCTGTGGCTGTCTCGGTAAAGGTCGAAACACAACTTTGCTATTTAATCTTCGAATTTAATGTACGAACTGCAATTATTATTGTTACAATGTATCTATTTTAAGGAGCGAGGTATAATACAATTCTTCGTTTAACATTTTCAAAGTAACTAATTTCACTGAATACACTTGTGCATACGCAACAAAATTTCAAAAAAGGTTGAAACAACGTTAATATACATTTACTTAAACACGCTATACACTTTTGACTGGTTTAGTCGTCAACTATCTACTGCTCATTCTAACGCAGGCTTTGTTACCCAAATCTGCTGACAGCAATTTTGGAAGCTTTACTGGTGTTTTAGAGAAAGGTTATATGTCTAGGTATCGAATCATTTATTTCTCTCTTAATTTCATGTAACTCCCCAATCTGTCACATTACGGACGCTACACCTTGCAATTCTATGGAAATGTACTCGACTATTTACATCGACAGCCTACTTGTTTACATGAGCATGCCTCCGCCAATCAGAACTGCTTCCATATAATGCGACACGGAGACAGCACATACAGGTACAGCTATACAAGTCTATTTTTCTCTTTGCAATTTAAAAACAAACAAACACCAGGAATAATTATGTATACCTATTACCGTTATTTGTGTTTATTAAACAAAAAGCATGTCAACACATATGTATTTTTTTACATTTAACGAAAATAAAGTCCTTTTCTTATTATTATTATTTTTCAAACCATTCCAGAAAAAAGACAATCCCAAAAATCCATAAAACAGCCACACCACCAATATGTACCAAGAACCCGTTACAAAGGCGTTTGAAATAGGTTCAGTTATATCTAAAATCATTAGGATTTGGGTCTCAAATCTGACAGGACTGACTGCAAGTCACGTAAAACAGAAATGAATTTATCGTAAATGTTGTTATACATAACGCATATCCACCTCAGAGACATTTTAATGAGATATTTTCCCATTCTTTCCAATAACATTTGCTCTTCAAAAAAGCTTTGAGAAAAAGCGACAGGAATGAACATACGTGTTTATAATTTTCTACATGCTCGTGTGCGATAAAACAACACAAGACATACGCTTACATTGTACGGGCAAGAATATGTAACATTTTGTCAGAACCATAACTCTTTTAAAATACACTAAAGATGAACACGCTCCAGATTAGCCATATGACAGGGACTAGATTATATTACAAAGAGGGAGGGAGGGGGCACGTTTTGTACTTAACATGTTATATTCAAATTCAATTAGAAGTAATAAACGATTACAGATACATTTTGGAAAAACCACAAGAACCTTCTTATAGTAAAT
Organism: Chlamys rubida; assembly: GCA_032359455.1. Lineage (NCBI taxonomy): Eukaryota > Metazoa > Mollusca > Bivalvia > Pectinida > Pectinidae > Chlamys > Chlamys rubida. The sequence continues at coordinate 16,217 of JAUMHH010221521.1, forward strand.
GCCACAATGGTGAAACGTAGTCGTAAACGTATATATAACAGGGTTGACGTATATATAACAGGGTTGACGTATATATAACAGGGTTGGCGTATATATAACAGGGTTGACGTATATATAACAGGGTTGACGTACATATAACAGGGTTGACGTATATATAACAGGGTTGGCGTTTATATAACAGGGTTGACGTATATATAACAGGGTTGAAGTATATATAACATATAACAGGGTTGACGTATATATAACAGGGTTGACGTATATATAACAGGGTTGAACACAGTGTACCAGCAGTATATACATGCTGAGAGAATGTTAATGTTAAGATTAAGTCGATTGGGGACCCGGATCAGTGTGGACAGAGACCACTACATTGGTCCGACAATCGGTGATATCAGGATTGCCGGGAACTCGGCATTATTAAATGACTTTTGTAACTGTATACCAATTCATTCTTGGGCAGCTCCGATGTAAGGATTCCTCAATTTCTACCGTCCAATTCACTATATTTGGCGCCAAATCAGGTAAGATATTATATGAATTCATGGCCGGAAAACCAGCGCTTCACTCGTTCGAGTGTCAGTTTTATTTAGCGAAATGTCAAACCAACATTACATGGAAGTCATTGTGCGGATTCCTGCCTCAGACCCGTAAACCAGAGAAATAGGAAATTAACCGCATCTCACAGACCCCAACGAGTCCGTGGAAATCAGCAAAACCTATCTGGCACATATCAAATACGCGATTAAAGAGTCACTGCTTCCTGAGATATGGGTCTTGTTTTGTCAATAGAAATAATTAAAACCTGCCGTCTGCCATCCTCATGTCTGTACGACGTTCATATAAAACCTGGTGCTGAAGATGGTCAAACAGTGCTGTTCTGTGATGACGCATGTGGCTAATATATATTATTTCAACCCAGACAATTCGCAGCCATTTATCACAAGAAATTGTTGTTTTGATGAAATCAGATACATCTTTCAAAGCAGGAGACGAACACGTGATGGACAAATGCGTGTCCTATTTTCGCCATATCTGTGTAACACATGACGGCGCGTGACAAACGTGTGAAACAAATGTGTATGAAATGAAATGCAATCGAGTTCATATCGAAAACAAAAACATTGTATTTTATCTAATTCACATGACGTACATGTACGGAGCATTGCTTGGAAATCAAAAGCTAGCTAAGAAAATACACAATGAAGACAACCCGGCATTGCTGTCACAGCATAATAGTCAATTTTTATCATTCTTTAAAACATATCGTCTGTAGTCTGAAGGAAACACTGGTAGCTTCAGAGAGATTAGTGTATGGTGAGGTTCCCATTCAGCCATTTCATTAATGAGATAGGACAATATCCTCTCGAAACATCTATAAATATACAATACTGCCTATTCAGCATATTTCCGAGACTTTTTCAGTAAATAAAACTTATGGTATTTATTCTGTGTACATATTCAGGTAATACGTGAACAGTGAACATGACCTTCAATCGACATACTCTATACTCAGCAGCAACTTTGGTCGAAATCAGCAAAAAAAAAGTAAGCTTTTTGAAAACTAGTAACAGTGACTGATATTAATAAAATATTTATATGTAAGATATTGAATCAAAAGTAAATTACATTAAGAAACATATTTGACAGGAATTCGGCATTATTAGTATAATACTTTCACCGGTACACTAGCAGTCTTTTCTGCTAATACCATGCTCTAACCCCAAAAGTATGTAATGGCAGAACGAAGTGCTTGTCACGTGACTATTAATGTCAGTTTTTCCTTACTTATTTCTGTTCTATATTTCGAAGTCACGCGTTAGTGTACTGGTATTGTACAGTTGCTGTCTGTTGTGACCGCGTGTTTGATGATTATATTCGCAGTTCTATACATTTCGAAGTCACGCGTTAGTGTACGAGTATTGTACAGTTGCTGTCTGTTGTGACCGCGTGTTTGATGATTATATTCGCAGTTATATACATTTCTAAGTCACGCGTTAGTGTACGAGTATTGTACAGTTGCTGTTCTGTTGTCGCGGCGTGTTATTTCGAAGTCACGCGTTAGTGTACTGGTATTGTACAGTTGCTGTCTGTTGTTACCGCGTGTTTGACGACTATAATGATGGTAACAGCTTCCCGACTCTCTGTAACTAATGATGTGAGTTACGGCCTAAATCAGCAGTAATTCTATCAATGTGATAACGCGTGTCGATATGTATCGATCGTTACACAAATGTCACTCTAAACACGAAACGCTACATGATAAAGGTAGATACAGTCAATTGTTAGTTTTAGAACGCTAACAGAAACCTAAATCTAAAAACAAATTTTAACTGTCAATACTTTAAAAAGAAAGAAAAAGAAAACCAACAGAAATCAAAAACAAAATTTGTAACTATCGTAGGAGTGGTTAAGTTGGGCATGACAACTGGAAACTACTGCTTTCCTCTCTTGGTTATGATTTTACAGAATCTGACTCCGTTTTGGCCGGAAATAATTCGCCGCTATTTCCAATTTAGCCTAAAAGAGTGCGCCAATAAGTCCACTTTGCCCGGACATTGATCGCCTCAAAATTCCTAATGATAAGAATTAGTTTGACCTTTTGTCATTTTGACCTGAAAGAGTATGTCTCTACGTGCGATATGAAAATAAAGAGTGTTTCTCTTACCGGAGAATGTTACTTTTCATCTAATTTGACCAGGATCACTGTTGCATGCGTCTGCGATAATGAATGGGAGTGCTCTACATTCGGTTTGTGTCGGTTTTGTTAGCATTGTCAAAACAATTTGTCGGCTCACTTTGATACTATGCTCAGTGTTCCCCAGTAGGACGTCACTGTGCCTTTATAGTTTCCAATTTCTCCAGGAACAATTACGGGACCGACAAGATTTAGCGAAATGTAAACACCAAAATGTGATTTACCGAGCTTCTGTTATCATTACGAGAGTGTCTCCCGGAGACGTCGTTGTCTGATTGTCTGTGATTTCCGGCGCTCTAGTTACACCACTTCATGCAGCATTTAGATAAACACGGGAACAAATGCAGAATCTTTAAGAAAACGATAACGGTTTGGGAGGGCTATGTTTCCACCGGCTTTCTCTGCGGGCATGGCCATTGTGTAATAAAACATTAGTCTAATGTTACATAAACATTAACCCTTAGGCTCCAATGGCATTCGTTTAATGGAATGATTACGTACACGAAAACATGTGACGTCACCGAAACTGTGAGTCATGTCGTTAACTGTAGAACATCTCTCGGGTGTTTGAACTCTTGGTTTTCTTTTTGCCTTACCGAAGAGTCAATGTGTGGATGGTTTGAATGACGCATGTTCTTAATGCTATGACAAGCACTTTCACTAAAGCAGACACGATTGTGACAAGTTTTGGTCAATACTCGTGTTTTCTCCATAACACTACCCCGTAAATAATATAGGGAAACTACAGTCGACTGTGCCAAAATCAACCACACCCTAACCCTACATGACCGTAGCTATCTCCAAGGAACCTTCGATACTTACAACGAGCACCTTACATTCATCAACCAATACTGGAAACACTCTTCGTCAGGATTTCTTTATATAATGCCATTAAAGGAACAATTATTCCCTATTGAATTTAAAAAAAAAAAGAAGATTTTTAAAGAGTAGGACAAATGGAAAAATTGAATCGGGAAACGTTTTAACGTATTTGGCATAGACATACTACCATCGGGGAAAACGGTAGGAAATACATATATTTTTCACACAGTGATTAACGCAGCTACTTTTCACAGTTAATCCGTCTCGAAAATAGTATAAACTTATAAAACATATATGCATATATAAAAACGTACTAACTGCAAACTATCATAGCATCGTTACCTAAAATGGAGTATCCTTGCAATTGTAGGAATTAAATGGAAGTAAACTAATTTGAATTCTTTTTTAAAGGTACCTATCGATCTTTGTTTATAACATTTCCGTTAATGTTTCCTAAAGTGAGCACCCGTTTTGTTAGTTCAAAAATTAAAACTGCTTTCGGACGTCTTAGCCCATTTTGCATTCGACTTCATGCCTCCAAGCACCAAATTAGTCTTCCCTCAATTTCCTGTCCACACTCTCAATTATACGGCCATTGAAACTTTGAATTCAACTCGGAATCCGGTTCAGATTCCGTCCCAGTTCTACCTCAGTGAAGTAAATGTTAATGAAGTATCGATTTACCCCGGTAATGTTGCATCGCCCGAGATGATCTAATTCAAGAGGCGAACACAAATCGTGATCGTTTGTGAATGAGCATTAGATATAAATCGAATTATTTGTCCGTGTGCTGGCATGTCTTTTCCCGAATGTCTTCCTGCACGGGTCGCGGTGTGTAAATGAAGCTTACATTATACCGATCTACGCAATTTAAACCAGGCTTGGCACTATTGATGACACTGGGACTTTTAGAATCACCTTTTCTCACCACAGTTGTCCAATATATTTAGCGTTTTTGCTGGTAATGCAAATCACCAGAACAAACGATAATCCCAGTAACATTTATATTTCGTCAAAGAGAAGTGACGTTTTATACATGTGTGAAGAGCTGGTGGGTTTTAGTGCTGTACGTTCCGTTTAGGTCGCGAGATGTATATGGTTGCCTTTGTTTACGTTGAAACTCGATCGTGAATCAAAATATTCCTTTAAAATGTTTATAAACTATATATAAACAATGGATATATATATATATCGTTAGTTGTACAAGTGTTATGCAGGTAGTAAAGACGTTTGACAGGACTTCATATGCCCGGATCGAAGGCAAGGGGAATATGAAATACGACAGGTTATATTAACCCATATTACCTGTGTAAGACAACGCGGTTTTAGCGGTTGGTTCATCTAAAATCTTTTAAAAATTGTACGTTATAACTAAAAATCCTTAACCTCTATCTATACAACCATTAACCGCTCTTAATAACCGCCACAATCGTTTTTATTTTAATTATTGACCGTTCCTCTGTTCCATAATCCTTAACCATCCACTTACAATGATTCTTGACCTTCCTTTATATATTATAGACCTTTGCTTATATAGTCCATGACCTTTATTTATATAACTATTTACGCCCCCCCCCCCCCTTAGCTATATATAGTCCTTGACCTTTATGTCTCGATACTCCCTCTATCTATATTATTTACAGTTTGTCGGTGGCTACGAATATTGCGGTAAGACCAGACCATTCATGACAGTTTAAACTCAGCTCTCTGGATAATCATTGGCATTTTCAGCCAAACCCTCTATTTAGGGAATCCTTGACGGTTTGAACTCGACACTAGACAAATCAATGCTATTGCTGTACCAGCTGTCCCCGAGGTTCCCGATGCAGATCGCTAGCAGGAAGATTACAGGCAATCCCAAAGAGAGGTAGTGATATGGTATAGTTCGTTCAAAAATGTTATTGATGTTCAGATGCATACTTGGTGTGCGTCATACGTCCATTATTGATATTCCAAAGACTAGGATTGCCCCAACACCGCTCATGTTTACAATGGGAGGGGTTTCAGGACGTCATGCACACTAAGTTGTTTTCTTATAAAACCTGGATTATACGTTATAAGTAAACAAGGAATCGTAAATACCAATAACATTCCATTTGTAATGCAATCAGCAATCAAATTGTTGCTACAAACATTTTGTTTCCAAAAAGGTAACAACTTTTTAATAATGTACGTAAAAATTCCAATTAATTATTCACAAGTTTATATAACGTCGGTAGACCATCAATAATAATATCTTATACATGATGGACACTGGTGATATCATTATACCACATTTACATAACAGCGTCTCTGATTGGGTTATATTGATCACATGACGAGACAATAAAAGTCTCCCCGCCTTTCTTACGCGCTCGAGGTTCCTTGTCATATTTCCCTTATACAGAGCCTCTATAGAAAAATGGACAAGACCCACTGCAACCGTGTTTCGAGTGACTCAAGCAGACGACAACAATGACGCGTCAACCTGATCGTCATTACTATTGTGGTATTGTTTTTATCGGCATAATACAATATTGATTGCCCTCGTGATCGGGAAATATCGTGTTTTCCTACAACAAGGACAATAATTTGATAAATGTAAAACATTGCATAATATTTACTTAAGAAACACCAATGATAATACATGTATTACATCATTAATGATGGCCCAACAGTGATATTAGTATAATAGTCTCTAGAAATATCAAGCATCGAAGCACCTGTTTAAAAGTTTGTTTTAAAAACCAATCATAATTAATATTTACTGCACCATAATTTTGACAATTTAGAAACATCAGTGATAATAAGAATTAAAAAATAAAACCGCATTTCAAAATCGGTATGAAAAATGAAGTGAACGGGACTTCTACAAAGCCCGAAATTGCGTTGTTTATTCGTTCTTAAATCAACATATCATGAAGATCGTACCAGAATAAGTTCCAGCTTCAAGGTTCCGGCCAACCTAAGGGACTGATAGTTCGCTAGCACAGTCAACCACATTGCCACGTTAAATAGTCACCAGAAAAAACACGTTATTACATTACACATGATGGACTATCAATGCTACTATTCCGGTATAGATGATGGACCACCAATGCTCTCACTCAACACTCCTCCTCGCACTTAATATACTCGATATAAATACAGTTTTATAGATAAAGTGTTCTAACCAGATTTCTGCTTATAATGACGTCAAACCGTCAAACATGGGGTGTCTATTGCTTCTTTCGCTCCAAAAACGTTTTGATTTTTGTTTCTGTTTTGCCATTGCAATGCACAACTCATTTTTTTCTACACTGCGAAAATCGTAAATTGTCACTGACCTAATTGATGTAAAAGCGAGATTTGTTGGCGAGTTGTTTTAATCCCTCTGGTGTTGGTGTGTTATCGTCTATGAATACATACGGGAAAGGATCTGGTGGCTCTAATGTGATATACTGAATATTATCACAGCTTCGGGATGATATGTTGTAATATGCCAGACAAGGCGGAAATAATAGCATCCCTAGACGGGTGTAAATCAGTATATTTCAATTAGAGGTAAGCGATTCTATTACTCCATTTGTTTTCATCATACAATCTTTATCTACTCTCCAATCGATAAAAATTACTATAAAAACACGTAACAATATAGCTTACTTAGTACAGATCAATAGCTATTTATACATTCTGTGATGTTTGCATGTAGCCCGTGCAGCTGTGTATTCCGCTGACGGATATCTGTAATAAACTCTGTCATAAAGAGGTAGTCTAATTCAATCATTGAAACCCCTGTTCTATGTTTGTTTTTACTGTGATGAACCATATGTTATATGGATGGCTTAGAGCTGAAGGAATGACTGCTGGCAAGGGAAAACATGATGCAATAGGTTATGAAATCGACCAGTCCTTCTATTACTCATGTGCTGTTTAGACAAAACAAATTGTGCAACTTCATGGACGGCCATACTTCCTTATATTAACCTGTGTCAATCCAACCAGGTATGCTTACATCATATAACAGGTCATTGTAAACAGGTTTTTTTCGTCATTTAAAAAAAAAAAGTTTATTCCAAACATACCTCTGCCTAGCGTTGGTGTTCGGATAAGATAAGTATCTTGTATCCTAGAGTTGTCTGTGCTACCCTGTGTCCGCCAATGTACATAACCTGTACCCTAGAGTTGTCTGTGCTACCCTGTGTCCGCCAATGTACATAACCTGTACACTAGAGCTGTCGGTGTGACCCTGTGTCCGTCCATGTACAAAACCTGTACTCTAGAGTTGTCGGTGTGACCCTGTGTCCGCCAAAGTACAAAACATGTACCCTAGAGTTGTGGGTGTGACCCTGTGTCCGTCCATGATAACCTGCACCCTAGAGTTGTCGGGATGACCCTGTGTCAGTCAATGTACATAACCTGTACCCTAGAGCTATCGGTGTGACCCTCAGTCCGTCCATGTACATAACCTGTACCCTAGCGTTATCGGTGTGACCCTGTGTCAGTCAATGTACATAACCTGTACCCTAGCGTTATCGGTGTGACCATGTGTCCATCCATGTACATAACCTGTACCCTCGAGTTGTCGGTGTGATCCGGTTTCCGCCAATGTACATCACCTGTACGCTAGAGCTGTCAGTGTGATACTGTGTCCGTCCATGTATATAACATGTACCCTAGAGTTGTCGGTGTGACCCTGTGTCCGTACATGTACACAACCTGTACCCTAGAGTTGTCGGTGTGACACTGTCCGTCCATGTACACAACCTGTACCCTAGAGTTGTCGGTGTGACAATGTGTCCGTCAATGTACATAACTTGTACCCTAGAGTTGTCGGTGTGAACCTGTGTCCGCCAATGTACATAACCTGTACCCTAGAGTTGTCGATGTGAACCTGTGTCCGTTCATGTACATAACCTGTACCCTAGAGTTTTCGATGTGAACATGTGTCCGCCCATGTACGTTAAAGCCCAGCATGAGGTAACTTGCGGTACACCTGACATAGCGGGGACAGCGACATCTTGACAGATTTCTGTATTACCGCTCTCCAATTTATGTTTTGCTGTTATCTCCTGAGGATGGTGAATATCGGTCCTTCATTAACGTATAGGCAGACGTCTCCATAATCCCAAATACCAAAGTTCAGGGCACATCAAACGGGTTATGGGCAGAACTTACCGGATACGGGTAATCCGGATTAGTAAAATTTCCGTATTCAGGATGCAATCTTGTTTATTTTTGTACCTGTGTGGGGGAGATACCAGAAGATATATCTAATTTGCATCATTTGATTAGAAAATTCAGACCTCCTGTGAAGTGAAAACGGCGTATTAAAAGCTTCGCCCTCACACTCGTTAACTTTGAAATGTCGTTAACAGATAAAGATGTTATAACAGAGGACTATGAATGTTTTATAAGAATACCCATCATCTTACCTAATTCATCTGAAGGTGAACATGATCAATGACGTTTTCGTGTGACTCCCCTTCAACAAAATGATAACCCGGTAAGGTTTCATCTGTGTGCCATGTTATACCTGTTTAAGGAAGTGTTTTAGTATGTGTTGTGAACAATCTTCTTAAATTCACATCCGAATTTATTACCATACACTGCGCTCTCGAATTAATCTAATTAAAACAAAACGTAACTCTCCCTACTTAAAAAATCGCAGTATCTTAATTAATTAGGATATGGTTTTAATTAGACTGTGTTGTGAGATGCCGACATTTTTTTATTTTATATTCTTAGCATTAGTTCAGCGTTATATGATAAATCAAGATATGGCTACACACAACGCGTTTAATTCGAGGAGGATATCTCAACTTATAGATGCTTAGTTGAAGAACAAAATAATACTTTACAAATGGATAAACATAAGTCTCATCCCTCTGCCTGTCTGCAGTATTAGATTGCTATTTAGCGAAACGTCTCAAATTTTTCTAACAGCTGGCTTTACTGACTCGGCACATTGAGGCTTAGTGAGTTGTTTGGAGCAGTTTAGAGTCGAGACAACGGTGAAACAGACGTTTTCGAAAGCTCGCAAAATGGGGTTTTCAATAACTGTTTGTGTTCAAAACAAACAGCATTTATTATTCATACCAAACTGACGAATCTCATTCCACACTCTCGACCAATATGACACAAGCCTCAAGATTAGCATTTGATATGCTTACGTTTGAAAACGTTCTTGTTTTCTTCGTCGTATTGTCCCCTATTCCTTTTTTGTGAAGTTGTGTTCATAATTCTACTCGCTGTCTTCCGTTTTGTGTTTGTGTTGCCTCGCTTCCTATTGATATATGTTCGTGGCGACTTTGAAATGCGTGCTTAGGCTGAAAGACATAGGCCATTTAGGATGTACTGTAGTGTCTATAAAAAGGTTTTGTCGATAATGACATACGGTTTTGTCTATAAAGAGTTGCGTTTTGATGTTATCAAGGGAAGATTTAATTAAACTATCATCACCAACTGTACTTTAATCTGCGTTGAGTTGCGGGTTCCTTAGCTACTGAGGAAATACAGCATGTCAATAATAAATAGCACAGAAAAAATAGCAAATAAATTAATCACAACAACAAAATCCGAACTTATCTTACAAACGAAACGACAACAACATAAGCATATAAGCATAACCATAAGAAATTGCGTTCATAGAGATATGAACGCAATAGGATCAGCGTCATTTTGAGGCTTCTCCTCCCGCCTTGAATAACATAAGACAACCGTTAGAAGCAAACATTGTGATGACGTTAGACTGTTGCAGAAATCTCGTTTGAACTGACGACTTAAACACTTCAATATCAAAAATAGAAGGGAATCTCTGTATTACGGTCTATAATAACTAAACATTAAGAATGTAAATAAAAGGATTGAAAGGTTTTTTTTCGATGTTCAACCGATTTGTATTGGTATCAGTATGAAATTGAGAAAAAGGATGCCATTCAATCCTTTTGTGAAATGAAAGACTCGGGCAAGGTATCTTATTAACCTTTTATAAAGATAAAGGATATCGACAAGTTAAACTCTATCGTTTCCATTGTCGCCACTTTAAAATTATTTGTTAAAGACCTTGTCAAAAGAAATATTCCATAAAAAGCACATGCTACCATGCATTTTACAGAATTGTATCGGTAATTGTTTGAAATTTGAATGTTTCAAAATATGAATAAAATACAAAATCAAAGTACTGAAACTACTGAAAGGCTAAACATATTACGTTGACAATTTACATCATCTTTAAGCTTTAAATAAAATATTGAAGTGAGGAATTTCCAAATGAAATTTACAAACAATAGAACAACATTTTACAAACTTGATGGCACCCTTAGTTAATCTTAGCTCGGTTAAGA
>JAUMHH010221533.1:0-12144 GCA_032359455.1 Chlamys rubida
ACGGTGTGTATAATAGTCGACAGGGCGGTGTGTACAATGGTCGACAGGGCGGTGTGTTCAATGGTTGACAGGACGGTGTGTTCAATGGTCGACAGGACGGTGTGTACAATGGTCGACAGGACGGTGTGTACAATGTTCGACAGGACGTCGTGTTCAATGGTCGAAAGGACGGTGTGTATAATGGTCGACAGGACGATGTGTTCAATGGTCGACAGGGCGGTGTGTACAATGGTCGGCTGGACGGTGTGTACAATGGTCGACAGGGCGGTGTGTACAATGGTCGACAGGACGGTGTGTTCAATGGTCGACAGGGCGGTGTGTTCAATGGTCGGCCGGACATTTAGTTGTTAGCTTGCTGTTAAGTATTAATTTAATGTGAAAATTACGAAATATAAGCAAATCTAAGAACTTTAACAAGAACATAATGTTTAAAATGTGAATAAGTCGTTTAGCCGACGTAACCGAATCCCTAACATTTGTCAGCTTTAAGAGACACTTTTCTGTAGTTTCAAAGCGATATTTTTTAAATGTTGAGGCTATTTTGTATATATTCAGAAAGATGATTCCCCAAAAATAAACTGATTTGAGACCCTGGACAAACATGTTTAAGAGAAGAAACACAACTCTGCGTCGATTTGATTATACAGTGGTACATGGTGTTGATGTGATTTTCTCTTTTCTATAGACAGGTAGCACGGGAAGCAGTGTCGCTGCATTGTTGTGCAGCTAGGCGTGCTACACGAGTTAATGATTCACCTTGTTCTGCATAATAAAACACGGAGTAAAATTTCCAGTCGGTGGATATCGATCTTAATAAAGCTATACATATTCGATGTATGTTATTGAGAGTCAGAATGCCCCATTAGGTCGGTATCATGTTTAACCACATGCATGCGACCTGTCGCTGTTGGTTTTACGACAGCCATTAAACTTCATTTTTTCCGTGTATGTTTTGGTTATGTATAATCCATACATAATATACACGATTTACCTGTCGATTTCTATGACACGTGATTACGTATGTACCTGTGTACGTGTTTATTTACCGGCGGTGAGGGCATGGTGAAATCCAGTTGTAACAGATCATCTTTACAACCTATAATTCTCACAAACACTTAATTTACATTTATGTTTACATCGAGTATACACCAGAACTTCCATAGAAGTATACATACATACTCTACATGACGTACCAGCCGTTAGGCATGGTAAATCAGCAGACGAGATTATAAAATCCATTTCTATATACATGTTCATAGAGCGAGAATATTGATCTACAAATAGTAATATTTTATCAATTAAATTGAATACAATGATCTCGCATAATCTTTTTGGTGGGAGGAGTTTACAAGTGATCGATACCCGTTCATACGTAAAATGTTCAGTAACATTGGGGATTGCAAACAGATGTTCATTTGAGGGTTTCCGTACCACTGACAGAAACTGAAGCTATGCATTGGAAATTATTTTTTGGGGAAAATTAAAGATTTAATAAAAAAAAAAATGAAAAGAAAGTTATACCTTGTGGGACTTTCATGAAAAATATAGGAACATAGGAAGAACGGCAATGCAGTGGGACTAGGATCCTTAAGTAAGTTATAGGGGAGATAACTGTACATAGGAAGAACGACAATGCAGTGAGGCAGGGATCCTTAAGGAAGTAATAAGGGGCGGGGGGAGTAACTGTACATGGGGAAAACGGCAATACACCTGAATGACATTACTCATAATTGTCTTCGTTTATATCAGAATTATTGTCACCATTATGTTTTGTCTTTGTATCAACCAGTCTCCATTGGAGATGACATAACGTCACGCAGTGTGTTCTGGTATTGAATCACAATCTAATTTAACTACGGTCTGCTCAGCCAGAACGTCGCAAAGGACAAAGCATTAAATTCACGTTATATACATAAAAATCAACACAACTTGTTTGATACATGAAACATGTAATTCAAAACAGAATATGCTTCATATGGAACCGAACCTTCCACAATAGTGGCCAGAGCATAGAGTTGAATGGGGCAGAGTATATCACATCCGTCGCCTGATTACGTTAGAGAAGGTAGGACGGGCTCTCCCTAAAATTGCACGCATTCTGTCATTACAATATATTCTTTCTGGCTACACCTTATGTGTCCTTAATGGATCTTGGTTATATTGAGTGGTGGAAACTTCAAATACTCTTTTGAGAAGTAATTCGGGTAAGTGACGAATAACGCTATCTAACTATTTACATTCACGAACATTATGAGGATTTATTTCCATTGTAAATGCTGAAGCGAAACAATGTTCATCAATAGTGGGAAAAATCGGAGCTTTCGACCACAGGAACAAAGAATATTTTATAATCCTGAAAAACAATAACAAATATGACCAGACTTACTCGTCGTTGCTGTCGTCTGCTTCAGTCACCTGCAGGTCACGTGCGATGCCTTTTACTGATTTTTACCACAGGGACCTGAACATTTGTTACAACTATATTTGGATCTCAACTGAGCTCTTCAGCGTAATTTTAAGCTCCATCCCAAGTGATGATACATAAATGCCGTCCCAATTCGTGTGCCATTGTTGGGGTGGAATTTTGACCGAAAAATGATGTGAATCCCTATATTACGTGTAAAATAATATGAAGACCTCAGTTTAGGTCCAAAAATAGCAGTAGCAAATTCTCAGGTCCTGTAATATTTACTACAGAGGCCTCGAATGACCGGGGAAATTCAGATATGAGACGGACAGTAGGGTAATTAAAATCATCTGACATGTTTATAAGATATATATAGTTATCCCAAATCATACCAATTTTAAATTAAAAAAAGGCAATTCTATATTTATTGAATGGCAACCAAGTCTGTGTGTAGTATATTTAGATAGGCATCGCCTGAATAGTGACGAATAGATCTCACCTAAATTTCAACAATTTAATCAATCAATAATCCGACATACATTTAACACCGTATGTATCCTGTCTGTACAGATATGTTAAGTGTTTGTTGTTCAACCCGCTGACACAAGTTTTACACTCTTCCCCCCAAGCAGTGTATATTGTATATATACAAAGCTGAGCTCTCTGAAAGGTCCCATATCATCAATCGATACAGCACTAAGGGGAAACAGTAACTGATTTTGCACGACACCTTAGCTAATGTATTTTCACATTTAAAAAACTAAAAGATATAATTTATTTATCTTTTCTTCTCTCAATGAAAATATGTACTTCGCTACTAGGTTCTGAATAAGGTGACATTAAAGGAAGTTACGTTTACGATCACGCCTACCGACTTGTCATTTAAAAGTGTTCAGAAATATCTTTGTGTTTTTGCTTGGCGTCACATCAATTTAATCTTAAAAACGTTTTTTTTATCAAGTTTGCCTTTTATCAGCATTTTTAACATGGGATGTGATGCGTGACATTTAAATAAAACACAGATTGATATTGATTGGTTGTATTTTAGTAGATGTTCGAAGAATCTCTTGTTCAAATATTATTGACTCAACGTCTGCGTCACATTAAAAACAGTTGAACACTTCAGAGAAGGAGTTGTGATCTGTTTTGATCCCTTAGTCATAATGACGTTTATCATTCATGAGAGGATAGCAGCGATATATTCAGAGAAAGTGTTTTTCTCCTGCCCACACAACTCCAACAACCCAGGTGGAGTATAAATTGGTCTATGGTGGATGTTGCGGTATCTGTGCTGTAGCAGTCAAGTGAGGTGGCACTTTAAATGATGCCATTGGAAGCACGGACCCACTACAAACAGAACACATTACATCCCCAGCACACACGCAGGTATAAGTACATAGGGAGATATTAGCCAGGTGGCATAGGACTAGTAGTTAGCGCTGATAAGGCAGCTCCTGCGAATTCCTCAAAATTGTATTGATTAATGTATATGCTAATTGTATTAATTGTATATCTATGTACTGTAAAGCGCTTTAGGGTGACTTACGCTAGCTAGATAGGGCGCTATATCAAATATTGAATATTGTATATAAACCAGTGTACTTAGATGTAATAGTAATTTGAGCTCATAAGAGAATCGTGTGAGTTATTGCTATCCACGTTCATTTGCCGCCCGTCGTCGGGCCCGTATTCATGAAACCGTTCTCTTGCTCAAGCAAGGGTTCTGTGCTCAAACCAGCTTTCTTGTAACTCACTTAAATCATGTAAACAATTCAAAAAGTCACATGTAAACATTAAAAACAGCATTCGGCTTGATGGCTCTTCATTTTTTTTCTATTTCATTTAAATAATAGATTTTTTAATTAATTTTTAACCGAAACAAGTAGTTAAGCTTGAGCACAAAGGCCATGCTTGAGCATGAGAACGGTTTCATGAATCCGTTGACATCTCTATACATGTTAAACTTAAACTCATGGCAGTTACTTAGAAAGTCCATTTTGAACTTTCAGTAAGATGAGAATGGTGTATACTATTTTTGTGAAGTGTAATAAATATAAACTTTATTTATTTTACAACAATTATGAAACAAGTCATTTCAACTTACATTAATCACTCTTGTTAACCCGGATGTAAGCGCGCGTAGGGTCTTAATGTTGGAGGAAACCGGAGTACCCGGGGAAAACCCGTGTTATAGTGGTAGTACCTCTTACATTGTCTGTTTGTCTTTTCCCCCATTTAGATAGGTCATAAATCTTACACGAGAGGTAAAGTCCATTGGGCCTCTTGTTTTATTAAAATCCCGTAAGTTAACCTCTACAGAAAACCATCTGAGATATTGAGTGCCTGGCTTATCCTCGGGTCTCTTTGTATTTATTGTTTATTTTGTAATCTGTCTACGAAAATCATAATGTGAAGGCTTAGCGATACTTTGAACTTTAGTAGATATATATTTGTTCATACTCAACTCACGAGAATTAAGCAATGTCATGCTTTAGATAGTCGAGTGTTGTTTGATAGTGTAAGGAGTTTACATTTCGATCGTGTCGTGTCTCCGTTGTATCTTGCTAATTACATAGAATTAAAGAACTTGTGACGTTTTGGGTCATTTCGGCCCCCCCAAAAAGTAAAAAAAAAATCAACTTAAAAATTTATTTACTAAATTCTTTTGCAAACATCATATTGGTTAATTGTGGCGATCTTTACTGGTACAGATGTTATAAATTGCGCGTGCGGAGAAGGCCCACCATAGCAACAAATGTGCGTTGCTATGCAGAAATAGCCAAACTATGTTGTTTTTGGACAGTTAGCGTGCAGACATACATTCCTTTCTACGACTGAACACTGATTTGACAATGTTTAAGCATGTGTGATAGCTATTTGGTTGGTGCATGCGAAGACTTTCAAAAAATTGAACAGTATTTTGTTTATTTGCGTCGAAATGGCTTATGATCAACGTAAATAGCGCATAATAGACTATGTTCAAAATGCGGGTTTAATTAAATCTCTCTTTGTTACACCATGTCTCCTATACCATTTATTGAATGTATTTGAAATTTCATATTTTCGTCCTTCATATATAGATTACGAATATAACAACTTAGTCTAAATTCCCGATGAAGCCAGAAATGACGCTCAACGCCTCTAGTACTTTGAATTGGAGATATGTTCATAATTCTTAAAATGAACACAGATCATACCGTGTGGCTAGCCTGATTAGTTTAACGGGTTTTTTGAATGATGACCTATCTGACCTACCTGTTAATTTTTACTTAAGGGTATATGCTATATCAATGAGATGTGCGTCTTCAATCCAAAAAAGTTTCAAATTAAGAAATACTTGATTCTTCTATAAAGGAGTCACAACCATTCCATTTTGATCGTAGCCAATCTCCGAACTGTAAATTTTTGCAACCACCTCTTTGATGTTCGGGATGCTACGATGTTTGTGTACTTGACAGAAGTCTTTAATTAAGTTATAACCATTAAGAAACAATATCAGGAAATACAGGCTAAGTTTGTTTGATTAA
This sequence comes from Chlamys rubida, assembly GCA_032359455.1. Lineage (NCBI taxonomy): Eukaryota > Metazoa > Mollusca > Bivalvia > Pectinida > Pectinidae > Chlamys > Chlamys rubida. The sequence continues at coordinate 5,935 of JAUMHH010221533.1, forward strand.
TCATACCAAACTGACGAATCTTATTCCATATGATATCAGGAAATATTTATAAAGGTATATGGGAGGTAACTCTGCCGCAAACGACAGGTAAAATGTGTACTGTAGCATACGCCCTTAAGTAAGATTTATGATAGCCTTGTCGGCTTGAGAATTCCGTAATTACATTTACGGAAGATGGGTTCGTTATTATAATCTGGTTGTGTTTAATTATGTGTGTACTCATGCAAACAGACTATGTAAGTACAGCCTGGCATGTATTGATAGCCCCTGATTGATTTCTGTAGTCCTTTGTAGCACAGAATTGATTTACACTAGCTAACCGCAGATATTTTTTAATCTCGCAAAATAATCAATGTACATGTACTACACTATGCATTCTCCAGGCTAGTCTTTGCAAGTCCACTACACATTATCCAAACTTATTTTCGTGATACTATAAAATATTCACTTAATTTTGAAAAGTATCGAGAGAAAAAAGGCAAAATCATTCTGTATTGTATTTTGGAAACACAATCACAATAGCGAAATTCTTAGACCATTACGATTTCGAAGGCGGCCTTTAAATTATTTCTATGTCGCTTAGCGTAATACAATTCCTACAAAATAAACTCGACCCCTGCATGTATTCGTGTGTAGGTGTTCGTTCTTAGTTTACTGGGTAGATTAATATCCAGCAGGTAAAACACTTATAATCTGCTTATCCACACACGCCTAGAATCAGAGTAACTGTCGACGATTAAGCAATCGACACGACTGCCTTAGCCAAGAAAGTCCGATAGTTACACACAACGCCATCCAAGATGCCCCGTGGGTTACGCGTACTTACGCTCTGTGCAGGAACGTAAGTGGGCGTAACCCCTGGATTATTGAGGATGACACAATGAAGGAATATCTACAATGTGTAGATTCAGTTTTGGAGACTGGAAGTTGAATATTATACATACTAAACTGAGGCACAAGTGCAGTTCCCTTAAATGTGAAAGTCCAGTTTGCAACTATGAACATCCATGTGAGAATGCCTTTCACTTTTTCTTTGAGTGTCAATATTTTGGCGATGAAAGGCGTATCGTGTTTCAAAATTTGAATGCCTAGCTTTACAGTTGAAATAAGAGCTTCTTTTCTGTGACAGTTCAGATCGTTCGGTGGACCTTAATACAATTTCAATTCAGTTCAATTAAAGAATTGTATTGCTCATTTATAGTTACATAGTAACTTGAACATGTACCTGCGTTTTTAGACTTGTTCATTATGTGATCAAATCCAGCAATACATTTTGAACGGTGTTTTTTTTATGTGTATTTGTTTCTATGTGAATGGTATATATATATGTATATATCATGTTTATGTCTATCATCATTGTTATAAGGTAATTGTAAATGTATGACGGGAGAAGGCGATGCTAAGCTGTAATAACTTGTGCCTGATACCCTAGGCCTGTTCAGTTTTAATTAGCAATAAGATATGTTTCAAGTAGAAGTAAGTAAAAGGTGTGATCAACATTATTAATTGTAATTTGCATTCCTTTCAGACACTTGACTTTTTATTTCATTGCGCTCGAATTATCTTGACTGAATAGGTTTAGTTGCGTACAGGATAGTTTTGGTATCAGTTAAGTATGCATGCTACATTTTACCTCTCTGTGTAAACAAATTTATTTAGAAATTTTATAAAACAAATCCCCTAATGTCTCATTAAACAGTAACAGCTACCAACTCGGGTAACTACAAAACTTTAAATTGTTGATGTACCGCAAAACCATGCAAAACCGACTATAAAACCTTAAAATGGCACAGGTAACCAAATTTAAATCACAAGTAAAGATTAATGCCTCTGAAATAAACCACAATCATAATCACAACATTTTCTCCACAATTTTAGAAAATACGCGGGAAAATAGGGAGGAAGACATACGTGTATTATGACAAGTGATCGTTGAGGATATCTTTAAAGGCACCCTCGAAATTAGTCCGAATTATTCTGACGTTTTATCGACTTTTTTTTATATCGGTCTGTCGTTAATATAAAAAAAGTCGATAAAACGTCAAAATAATTCGGACTACCTCGAAATAAGATTCCGCACACGTCACACATATCTTCTGTGGAAAGAAAAAGTTTGTGTTTGGAGATCAGATCATTTGGATTGCGAGGATGGTTGAAGGTAGCGACACGGAATTAACTTAATTCGCAAGGATTTTTCAACAAGTCAGTATTTATGTTTAATTATGATTATTTATGTTTTTAATTTTTTGGAGAAAAAAAATGTTTAACCCTCCCTCTATATAGTAACGAAAACCAAGCAAAGGAAATCCCCCTGTTTGATTAGCAAACTCTCCCAAAACACTCACAAACCGGTTATTAATGTAAATGTCCATTTAACTGGCGGCTGAAAAGAATATTTAGATTTGTATAATGATCAAGTAATCAAAATTAGCATGACACTGTATTATCTTTTCAACTATTTCACCATTAAATGGTAAGATCGCTTATAATACGTTCACACAATTAAAATTACCACGTTACTGTATAAAGTTAGCATTACCGTTAATGCCTCTCAGTATAAATATATATATATATATATATAGTAAGTCCTGGTAAGGTTGGGGATTACAGGGGTTTATCCCCAAGCGTCTAGTAACAACCTGATATTGGACTTCATTAATACTAATAGTGTGTGTGAGAATTCATGGACATTCAAAATGGACGGTCGACATTTTGCCTTCGTTTTGGAAAAATATATGGAAAACAACAGAAGGTATGCACTAATATGACTGTAATCAGCTGTAATTACTTATTCATGATCTTGTTTGTTAAGGTTTTGAGTTGTCTATACCTATATACGTACACTAAAGTCGGTTAACCTACAACACAGCCTAAACCCCCTGTTGTTACGTTACACAGAATCGTTATAACTGACACCGTCATTTTCAGACAACGGTACATTGTGTTTTTTTTCTTTTCTGAAATTACACGAGTCTATTCCTCATTGATATAAAAAAAAACGAAATATAACGTTAATTGATAGTTTTAACTAGAAAGATTTATTTAAAGGCGTTTAAACAAAACACGACGTGTATATATGTCTCAACAAGCATTCGGGACAAAAAGAAATTAATTAGAAAGTAAAAAAAATGTTTAGGAACATACAGACTTCGAAACTACTTTCTTCTACAATAAGTTAAATTCTTTATTACGGAGTAAAAATGCCATGACATCATAAGGACAGTTAGTCCACAAATATAATTCAAATATTTAATGATAAATGCAATTATCAACATTACATAATGAAAGTCGACCAAGTTTATAAATACATTTTCGTAGGGCACGCGAATTAAGCAGTCTTTCCAATTATGGCGTGAATGTGTTGAATACTTTGCTGACGTCACAAATATAGTTCGAGGCGCGTTCTGTAGAGAGAACGTATGTTAATGTTTTATCCGCTGTCCAACAAAGCACATCGTTCGTCACTAAAGTTTCCGAACCCCTCCAACACACGCGAACGCTTTAAGATAATACATGTACCTCACCAGAAAACCAAGGTGTTTGGATGGTAATATTTGTATGAATTATTTTCCTCGTGTTGTGGTATAAGCCCACTATCATAACTGATTTAATCACTTTTTTAATTCCCTTGACCGATCACAAATACACGGACGTACCAAAGTCCTTAAAAATGGTAGTTGTTATTTCCTGCTTAACGTTCAGCGTTTATAGTTATCGCAACACCTGGCTTAGCCGTTGTCAATACTAGTATAACGTGACCGGGTGACATACTGTACTGGGTGCCTTAGGCGTGGTATGTCAGTGAGGTAGCACTCTAAAGTCGGTATCAGATCCGTGCTATCACAATAAGGCAAATACACCAACATACCCTGCCTCCAGTACACATCCTCAAGCACTCATACATTTCACACATGGAGACAAGTCATTAAATGAGCTTTGTTGTTAACAGGACGTTAAACAAAATAAAACAATAGACTACAACCAAACGAAAAAACGGCAAATTTTAAAAGGAAGAACTTTGTTACAAATGGGAAATTTTCAAAACTTTGTTTTTGTGTCTGACTAGTTGGTTTGTACCATAGTAAGAACATACACAGCACGCTCGATTACAAAACGGTTGCCACCATTTGGAACGCATATTTAGTAGGGGTCACTGTCTCAAATAACCAATAAACGATGGATTTACATGTACATACAGATAGTGACCTTGTCTTCTTTCGTGGACTTAATAGTTACGTGGAATGTTGTCCCTATTAAACATATGTTTTTAAAAACTGCTTCGTTCTCAACGGAGGTGGAGGATTCGTCGACGTCACTAAATTATGTGTAGCAGAGCTTTTCTCCAGGCACTTCGCTTTTCCTCCAACACCCAAACCTAACACGTCCTTAAATGACTATTCCGTCTTTTCGTATTGCAGAGTTATCTGATCTTGTGAGCAGGTATTGATTGTTACGTCATTTGTTTGTGAGAGTTACGTCATCAATTTTTGAGAAAACGACGTAGTTTTCTCACACAAACCAATGACGTAACAACCAATACTTGCTCAAAAGAGAAGATAACTCTGCAAAACGCAAAGACGGAATAGCTGTTCATAGGAAACGCAACAAAAGTATTCCGTGTCATTTTGGTAAGAGCTGAAATAACTTTATTTATTTCATTTGTGTGTGTGTTGGTCATCGCTTTCGTTGCTGCGTTTTTCAAGCTCTAGACATGGTGCCCAATGATATGCGTGATCTTGTTTGCAGGGTTTTAAAACAAAAACAAATCAGTTCTTGAACTGTTCGTTTCCATATACCCAGTGTTTCCATGTACAACTTCCTTCTATTTTCTTAAAGGTAGTAACGTTATTGTTATTAGACCTGTTGATATTTTCAATTTTACGACTTGAAGAGTTCGCTGATGAGATGTTTTAATCGATAATAAATGTTTCTCCGACCCTTTACAGGTGTTTCTCTCGTTTTAGCCGGGAAAGATCAGCTTGTCACCCCCTTGGGGGATATAGCCCCGTGCCGATTAGCACGTGTTCAATTGTGGCGTCATCAAAAGTGAACGACGATATTCATACCCCACATGTGTTTTTGTTTACATTATTGTCGGTGGAGTTGTGACTGAAATAATAGAATGTGAAAAAAATAATCGTCCCCTACCTTAAGGGTGTAACAGAGAAATCTCCAACCCTCGGGGTGATTTGTTTTGGTTGACAGAGCCTCGGGTTAGACAACCAAAAATCACCCCTCGGGTCGGAGATTTCTCTGTCACACCGTCAAGGTAGGGGAAGATTATATTCTATTAAAATTTGAATGTTACATCATAACTATCTATCTTGATTTAAAGCCACGGTCACATCTTACGGTCAAGCACGTAGTTGACCGTAGTGGGGGATGCCCGTAGTTGACCGTAGTGGGGGATGCCCGTAGTTGACTGTAGTAGACCGTAGGTGATCTTAGTTAAACGTATGAATCGTAGTTAGATGTAGTTCAACGTAGTTATAAACGTAGTTTGAACTTCAAGACACACATGATTTGGCCATGGTTATTAGCCCAAAGATTTCCAACATGTTCAAAAAATTTCTCTACGGTGAGTTTGCATGCCAAGTCCCTACTGTGATAGCAGTTTGAACGTAGTTGACCCTATCTGACCGTTATTGACTCTTCCTGGCAGTAGTTTAACGTAGTTGCCCGTAGTTAGACGTAGTTTGACCCTAGTTAACCCTAGTTAACCCTAGACATTTTGCTCGCAGTCCAACGTAGTTGGCAGTATTTGCACATAGTTCACCCTACTTTCTTTATGTTTCTCTTTTGCCAATTTTGAACCTACTTCAACCTAGTTGGCCGTAGTAGCACTACAGTCGGTCAACTACGTCCACATGAACTACGGTCAACTACGTCCACATGGACTACGGTCAACTACGTCCACATGAACTACGGTCAACTACGTCCACATGAACTACGGTCAACTACGTCCACATGGACTACTGTCAACCACGTGCGTGACCGTATGATGTGACCGCGGCTTAAGACATAATATCCATTTTCGATCTTCATATTGAATGGTCGTACTTATCAATATTCATTTTATTTCAGACCTTCTGCTGTTAAATTTCACTGAGTTCTGTTTAAATCAATCTGTTTCATTTGCCTTTCAGGAAACTTCGAGAAGAGAAAATGCGGCTCGCAAAGAAAAAGTAAGTGAAGCATGTTTAAGACTTT